>JAOPJM010383821.1:0-11457 GCA_027124095.1 Muusoctopus leioderma | reverse complement strand
TCAGGGTTCGTCCCTGTCCCGTGAAACTAGCCAGTAACTCCGTTTTGCGAATCAAATAAACATATATATATATATATATATATATATATATAATTTATAGCTGTTAGCCACCTCAGTGAGTTAAGGGCCTGGAGTTTCACGGGAGAGCACTTATCAAACTCTAGGTCCTTGTGTCACTGATATAGCTTTACAGCTATAAATAAATTTACATACACGCTCTATACTTGATGTATTGAGTCCTATTTCTCCCGTTTGGTACATCACAGCATATATATATATATATATATGTGTGTGTGTATGTGTAAGCAAATCGAGACATACGCCCCAAAAAAACAGAGTTAAACGGTAATTCCTATCTTGTGTCATGTTATTATTGGTGTATCATATTTTAACAATCAAGAGTGTTTGTATGTGGGTGTGTGTTTGTATGTCGGTGTGGGTGTGGGTGTGTGTATGTGGGTGCCTGTGTGTGTGTGTGTGTGTGTGTGTATTAGTTAACATGACTGACGATACACTATTCAACACATGACCTCCTCAGATCAAATCGCTGGCTCTCTCTCTCTCATCGACTGTAATCCAAGACTACATCTAAATGAATATACAGCCACATCTGTTTGAAACAGAACCTGAGCAAAGTTCCAATGCTCATTGACGAGAGGGGGGGGGGAGATAGGTTGGGGAAAGAGAGAGACAGAGAGATACATAGATAGAGATAGACAGAAATACATAGATGGATGGCAGAGATAGAGACGGACTAATAGACAATGGAAACAAAGGTCAACAGAGATAGAAGATAAGGATAGAGAGAGAGAGAGAGACCGTGTCTGTGAGAGAGAGAGAGAGAGAGAGATGATGATGATGTGTGTATGTGTATGTATGTAAGAGTGACACCGTGTGTGAGAGAGACTTTGAGAGAGAGAGAGAGAGATGATGTGTGTGTGTGTGTGTATGTAAGAGTGACACCATGTGTGAGAGACTTTGAGAGAGAGAGAGATGATGATGATGGTGTGTGTGTGTGTGTGTGTATGTAAGAGTGACACCGTGTGTGAGAGAGACTTTGAGAGAGAGAGAGAGATGATGTGTGTGTGTGTGTGTATGTAAGAGTGACACCGTGTGTGAGAGACTTTGAGAGAGAGAGAGATGATGTGTGTGTGTGTGTGTATGTAAGAGTGACACCGTGTGTGAGAGAGACTTTGAGAGAGAGAGAGAGAGAGATGATGATGATGGTGTGTGTGTGTGTATGTAAGAGTGACACCGTGTGTGAGAGAGACTTTGAGAGAGAGACAGAGAGATGATGATGATGATGGTGTGTGTGTGTGTGTATGTAAGAGTGACACCGTGTGTGAGAGAGACTTTGAGAGAGCGATCTAAGACTAGACGGAGTAAAGTATAACTTTCTAATATACAGGGTGGCAGATAAGTAACTCCCGGATTACATATGCAAAAATGAATAAATTTAATATAAAAATTTAAAAAAATTTAAAAATATATAGCATGCATAAATCATGTATGTATGAGTGATACTCAACATAAATCATAAACTATATATCACTATGTGTGTGCAACCATGCATGCATTATTATCAGGGAGTTACTTATCTGCCACTCTGTATTTTATCTATTTACATCCTGTTTAACTATATGACAAAGAGACAGGCGAGCTTAAGGATTGTTTGTTCGCGGTTTCGATTCCTGGCTGTAGACATGCCAGTATTTTTCCTTGTTATTATTGAACTGAGGGAGAGGGGGGGTGGGGGTGGGGTGGGGCTACAATAGAAGACATTTGCGCTAGGTGCCACGCAGCAGTGAGATCGAACGCGGAACCACGCGGTTTTCGAAGCGAGTTTCTTAACCACACAGCCGCTAGCTACGCCTACGTAGCTGGTGTCCTCTGGAAAGGCAAGAAAGTCACCAAATCACATCTGCCCCACACTTACAAAACTATGTAATTTCGTGTGTGTGTGTGTGTGTGTGTATGTATGTGTATATATATTTTTTGTCTGATGATCGAATAACGTGAAACTCAGAGTTACGAATTTGTGAAGCTTTCAGCTTCGAATAAAACTTATGCATCACTCTACTACTGTATTGAGTACTCTTTTCTTCTCCCTGTACTGCACTGTAGTGCTTTCACAACTATATATATATATATATATATATATTGTAGAAGTTGGTGAGACTGAGAGAAAGCGGGAGTATGTAGATGGAGGGTGTGAGAGTATATAGAGGGGAGAGAGAGAGAAATAAAGAAAGATAGATGTATTATGTGGACCGAGTGTCGAAGACAGAAAGAAAGAAAGAAAGCGGGTGTGTACAGACGGAGGGTGGCAGACTGAATGACTTGCAACATTTCTTGGCTTTTATTTTCTAATTTAGTTTTAGGTCAGAAAAGAAACAAATACTTTATTTGTTTCTTTTCTTTGTAGATAAATACAATTAGTTTAGCATACGCACACGAGACAACGGAGATCAAAATAAAGATGTGTACATGTATATATAACACGTTTAGGTTGTGTGTTATATATACATGTACACATCTTTACAATTAGTTTAGTTTAAATGTTCTTTTCGTTCCGCCTCGTCTGGTTTAATGTATCGAAACAACATGATATTGTTGTTAGGTCAACCCTGACTGAGTAGACACATCTATGATCAGAAGCATTCCATCCGTGACTATGCTGTCATTTTTAGAGAGTATGTTTAGGAGTACATTATCTAATGAGTCCTTCTCGTTTTTAAAACGGTAGTGCGTGTTTCGAGATAAATTTGGCTGCTATTTCTAGCAAGTCACGCTTGTTGCTTAACCTCAAGACAGTCCTAATTCAGCAAACCTATGACCAAAGGCAGGGCCAGATTTAGACATAAGTTAAACAAGCTACAGCTTAGGGCCTCACAATCTGCAGGGACCTCAAAATAATTAAAAGGCCCATATATGTTTTCAATTTTTACGAGACCTTCTGGTGTAATTTTTTAACAAGGGGCCTTCAAGCTTTATATAGCTTAGGGCCTCACCAAGTCTAAATCCAGCGGTGACAATCCCGCCTTTTTTTTACCCAGGCATAGTGTATCTCAGATTACATTATCTGATATCGTCCTTTGCTTCTTTTAATACGCTAGTGTTTAATTCGAGAGAGATTTAGCTGCTATTTCTATCAGGTTGAGTGACCATGTCGAGGCTCTCTCTTACGTTACCTCGTCGTCTAATCAACACGTGGTTACATTATTGATGTGTTATTAATGTCTTATTTAACCTTAGTTTGACAAACAACAACAATCAACAACTGTCAATCGCTCCGCCACACTAACTTCAGTTTATACACACACACACTCACACTTACATATATACATACGTACATACATTTATACGTACGTACATACATTTATACGTACGTACGTACGTACGTACATACATACGCACATACATACATACGTACATACATACGCACATACATACATACGCACATATATACATGCATACATACGCACATATATGCATGCATATATACATACGTACGTACATATACATACACACATAGATACATACACAGATACATAGATACATACATACATCTTACTTACATACATACATTTATACGTACATACATACATTTATACGTACGTACATACACACGTACACAACTACATACATACGTACACACACACGTACACAACTACATACATACGTACACACACACATTATTGTGCAGTTGATAAATATAAACAGTAAGTATTCACAATCTTTATTTACATCGTATTACAATTTTTCACGGTTTTCTCACTCCATAACGATGTTTATCTTCCCCCAAAACGAGGGTACGGCGAGAGCCCTCTACGTATTCGCACAACCTGCTAGAAATAGCAGAAATATCTCCCTAAAATCACACCCTATCATGTTGGCAATTAAAAAAAAAGACACAGTAGAGGCGATCTTTGTGTTTAGGACATCACTTTTACTTTCGTCAATCGGCAGTTAGTACGGTTTTCCTTTTTTTAATTTTATTTATTACGATGGAACCTCTCACCTGTCCTATCTTAAACAACAACACGACAATGAACAACAGAAACAATTCTAAACGATCTGATACAATCACACCATCCCACCCAAACACAAAAGAAATTGTTAATTGCAACCCAACAAACCATCTCTGTTTATCCTTCCCTATTTCATATAGTCACAACTGGATAACATAGGTCCCGTGGAATTACTACTGTCAACCTTCAGTACGGAAGGACATAAAAGATAAATTTAGAATGTAAACACTTATTTTATTGAATACTTCCGTTTAAATACTTCCATTAGGGAGAACGTATTTCTATCTTTTAGTTTATGTTCACATTTTGATAATGAAAGTATTTATGTATTATCCTTATTGATTATTTATTAATTTAATCTTCACATTAAATAATTAAAGTAGTATTTTCGCTAATGACAGTAATTTACATTCTTATTAAATTAATTAATAGAATAGAAGTATTTTATTTTATGTTCACATTCAGGAAAGTATGTATATTTTTTCGATAATTACAGCATTATATTCTGGCTTTCCATACTGAAGGTTAACGGCAGTAATTCCACGGGACCAGTGTTGACTGAACAGGCAGGAGGAAATAATGTAGTTTGGGGCTGTGATGAACAGCTCCTCATCAACAAAGCTATGCTTAAGGATGCAAAACAGTATTGCTGAAGTCTCTGATTTATCGTGTCACCAGCACTAGAGAGGATGCTTTGTCTCTAGCAGGCTAAAGATTCCCTCTCTACTCTACATAGTCTCCATTGTATGAGGGCAAACGTGACTTGAGAGTGTGAACAGGAGATAGGTTATGAACAGGAGATAGGTTATGTGAACAGGAGATAGGTTATGTGAGATGAGTAAAGAGTAAGAGTATGGGTAAAAATAGGGGAAGCAAGAATTTGACAGGAGAGAATGGAAAGGAGCAAGTGTAAAGGAAGGAGGGACCGTATGGTTGTGAATAGGAAAGTAGTGATCACGGGAAGGTGGAAGGGGGTGTGGAAGGGGACAGAGTATTGGTTGTGTGGAAACTATATTATCTCACATAATAACCTATGCAAGGATGAAAAAATTGACATAAACTGATAATGATGATGTATATATTGTTACAGTAAATATATGTGTGTGTGTGTGTGTGTGTGTATAATGTCTTGTCAGCTGACACATGGTGATTTTATTAACCTATCTATACAACCAGGCACATATTGTTGGTATCATGTACAGTCAATGTATACACACACACACATATTGTTGGTATCATGTACAGTCAATGTACACACACACACATTTAATTTGTAAAACTAATCAATTTGCTTATATACCATTACAGAGACATGCCAGGAAGATTACACATATTGTAAGCCTCAGCAGAAATGTATCAAAGTAACTCGTTGCAATGGAATCAGTGAATGTAGTGATGGTTCAGATGAGTCTGCCTGTGACAGTAAGTGTATATTGGGAATACACTCAAACTACTTTTTTTTCTTTTTTGCTTTTCTTATTCTTTGCTTTTTTCATTGTCCTTTTATGTCTGCTTTCTATGCTAGCATGGGTTAGACATATGATTTTGGTCTGAGTCAGTTCTTGTTTGGAGTCACCACTCTTCTAGATGAGTCACGGGACCATATCTCACTCATACGGTTCATTTGGCTTGCTTTCTACAGCTGAATGCCCTTCCTAACACCAACCACTTCACAGAGTGTACTGGGTGCATTTTATTGTGGCACCAACACTAGAAACGTTGTCTCATCCATGACACAACTAAAGAGTCCTCTCTACCCTACATTGTCTCCATTCAGTCACCAACCACTTTGCAGAGTGTATTGGGTGCATTTTATTGTGGCACCAGTGCTAGAGAGGTTGTCATATCCAGGACATGACTAAAGAGTCCACTCTACCCTACATTGTCTCCCTTGTGTAATATATTTTTTTTCATTAATGGAAAAATACTTTGATGTCTTAATAAACTTCTGAACTAAATTAAATACTTCTTCTGTGTAAACATACTTCATCTTGCTATAAAGATAACAAAATGTCTAAGTATTTTTACTTGCTCATAAGAAAATATTAAAAAATGTTTCTCACTATAAGAAGTCATTTAATTCTTAACATCCTGTAGGGCCCAGTTCTACATGATACCACATCATCAAATTGACATGAATCATTGAACTTTACATGGTGAAAGAGAACTGTTTTTGTGTGAAAACACTTCAAGCACCTGTGTTTCTTACCTGTAAATTTCATAATAAATAAACTCCAAAAAGCTCGTTTTTAGGCATTTTCGGCTCAATCATTACAGGATTTAATTTTTAACAGTATGTTAAGAGTTAATTTACCTGGTAGTTATAATAGACCTGATCACAGTGAGATTAGGTGTGTCCACATGAAATAATAGATCCCATCATATGCTGTGTGGGGAAAAGTATAATTAATTACTATTAAAACTATTATATGTACTAAAAAAGACAAAGTTACAGTCTGTCTAGAGCCTATAGGCCCAGTAGACTGGAGCTTATCCCAGTTTATGTAGCATTTAAGTGACTGATCTGTTGCAGGGTTGACTCCCAGCTGCTGCAGCTGCTGCTGCTACTGGTGGTACTCAGTTTCAGCTGAGTGGACTGTGGAGCAATGTGAAATAAAGTGCCTTGCTTAAGGCTACAACAGACTGCTCAGTCTGGGAATCGAATCCACAACCTTACAATCGTGAGCCCAATAGCCTAACCACTAGGCCACGCACCTTCACTATAATATACTATAGTGTAGAAATATGCAATTAGCAAGCCATGTCTGCACCTTTGGTTTTGATTGTCATTTGTGAGAAAAGGCACTAAACATGGAACATCACACACATCTCTTCCCTTATAAATTTGAGGCCTGATGCCTATAAAAGAAATTAATATTTGTTCTGCAGTCATAAGAAAAATACTTTCCTAAAGAAATAATTATTCTCATAATAGTTTGTTTTTTTTAAATTGTTTGTCCCCAAATAAGAACAAGAGAATGTATAAGACTGCAGGCCAAGGAAGATACTGTAAGTCTAGAACAGATCAATTTTTATTTAAAATTGTTGTAAGTTCATATTTGTTGGAGGAGCTCAATGCTGGTCTTTTCTCTTGTTATTCTGTGACTGACAACTTTGCATCATCGCTGCCACCGAGGCATTGTGGTGGACAACAGACAATGTGAATTTATCAGAACCATCTCTCAACCAGATGGGGCCCTGGGATGATGGGATCCTAAAGCAGTAATATGTGTTCAACGTGTCAATATTCACTGAATCTAGATTGACAGAATCGTTAGTGTCAGACAAAATGCCTTGCAGTATTTAGTTATGGCTCTTTACATTCTAAGTCAATAAAATAAAGTACCAATCAAGTACTGGGGTTGATTTAATTGGCTATACCCTCTCCAAAACATTTGTATCCGTATGCCAATGCTAGAAATCTAGATTTTAGGAAAGTACTTGGTCAAGGAGTTTGTCTGAGAAGGATATGAAATTCAAGGGGGAGAAGAACTCAATAAAGTGCTCAGTACAGGTATGTTAAATACAGTTTGAGATAGGATGAGAACAAGTGGAAACAATAAAGGGAATCATGTAACTGAACGATAACAGAGGAAGAAAACAGTTTGGCAGTGGGCACACACCTTACCTTTTCCTTGTGGGTGTTACTCTAATATTTTTGTTACTGAGTCAGATACATCTTTCCAGGTTTTACAACATTTCTCTAAATGTAGGCTGGATCTATACATCTTTATACATATGCAATTACTGGATACTACATCTTTATATTACTTTATCTTTCTAGAATGCCGAGAAGACTTTTGTCAAGAAGGAGGAGAATGTCTCATGAAAATTGGCATACCAACATGCAAGTGAGTCTTGTACAAAAATAACGTATTCCTATCCCTCACCAGCTTTTTAGATTTCTACATGTTTACATGAATGTAGAGAAGTTTATTGTCTATTTCTAAATTTTTACATGGCCTTACAGAAGTTTATTTATATTGAATAATATATTTATTTATACAGTTGCAGTAATGCCGCACAAATTAAGCCTTTGGTAAAATACACTGTACTGTCCTACTGCCCATCACATGATTTGAACTAAAGACTGTAAATTAATGAATCACTTATCAATTGTCCCCAGTGCTTATAGCAGTGAACTGCACCTCACTATGATACTTATATAATTCTAGATAGATGTCACCATTTAAAATTAACTGTATTGTGCCAAAGATAAAGTGTAGCCCCATTGACAAGATATGAAATGTTGATCCTTCAGCTGTTATGACAGCTCCCTATCAATTCAGCAAGCTTAAAACCCTTTTGACACCAACCCACCTGAAACCACACCTGGTTCTATGATAGAAACCATTTTTTTTAAATGTTCATATTTAAATTTAAACCTCCAATTATAATTTTATGTAAGATCTTTTTGTTAAATTCCGAATACCAATTTAATAATGAAAAACTTAGTTATTCTACTAAATCCCTCCAAACTCTTGATTATTTTCAAAATTAAGTGAAAATCATCCATAGAGTATTTCATTAGAAGTGCTGTAGCACTTTATAAGAATCTAACCCTTTTGTTATTTCATAACAAAAGGGTTAGATTTTTATTAAGTGCTACAGCTACTTAAAATCATATACATAAATACAAAACAGTGACTGGCCAAATGTGAAACAGAACACTACATTTCAGTTTGTGTTGAAAACTAAGACCGATAAATTTGGCTCTTGAGTTCACTGAATAATAAAGGTTTTGTAAAATATTTAAATTCAAAATTGAAGTAAAACAATCAGAAATTAAATTAAAGGTTAATCCAATATTTCAGAACATAATATTATCAGCAAAATTCTTTTAAACAATACAATTTCAAACCAGACTCGTTGATTGTCCTTTCACAGACCATCAATGTTCATTAGGCAAGTGTTTATCTCTTTCTATTGTATCAAATAGATGAGATACAAAATTTTTCCTTTGGCAGATTCCAATCTATATTGTTGGTAATTTTCCCTGTTGGAGGAATTGAACTTAGCATTGTGAGGCAATGAGCCATCTGTTATACAATGCTGCTTATAGCTGTGACTTATACCACTCTACTACAGTTAAGTGTCCAAAACTCAGATGTTGAGTATTAAAATTCTTGACCAGACACAAAACAGTGCCATTGACAACCATTTCAGTTGATTTTTATAGGAGTACAAATGACTGAGTCATTTGTACTCTTATAAAAACTAGAAGCAGTGTTAATTCCCTGTATATTTAAATTTCAATTCAGATTAGTAGTAATTAGCCTTCATGCGGCTTAAATTTAAGGATTTATCTCAATTCAGTTTTTCTGTAGTGCCCAGTTGATCAACCAAAAGCAGTGTCTGTGATTAATCTTAATCAAGCTAACTAGACAGCTTTCACAATTACATTGTGGAAGAGTCATTTTAGCCACTTAAAAACACACAAAAGCTGATATATTCACTTTATATTTGTTTTGTGAGGTGTCAAAATTTTCATCGCACCCACGGCAACCTGATCACTGACACAGTTCCAGAGCAACTTCAGCTTTTCAGTGGAACTATGTCAGTGACTAGGTAGCTGCAGGTGCAACAAAAATGTTGACTCTTCTACTATGTAATTGCTTCAGTTTCAAGGCATGGTCTCAAATCAAGTCACTTACCAAACAAGTACAACTCTGAAATTTCGAAAGCTTCAGTTAGGCAGCTTTGACTTGGTAGAAATATCAGCTAAATCTCCCTAAAAATTACCCCCTACCATCTTTTAAAAAAAAAGAAGGACCTGTTGAACAATGTAGTCCCTGATATACAAAAAGACTGGATGATCATGGCTGAAACGCTTTTGATCATATGCCTATTCAATCAAGGCTGACCTGGGGTGAAACAACATCATCAATTTTTTGAAATGTGTACAGAGAAGTGTAATGGTATGTGTCAACTGCTCAAAAAACCAATGTCCATGCCATCTTCATTCTTCATATCTATAGAAAAGCTGGTATAGATAAACAAATATAATGTTGTTGTTTATTTTATGTGAAGCAGACTTTATCTGGTATTGTGTTATATTTTATGTATTTCAGTTGTGGAAATGTCACCAAACAGGTCAATTCTAGATGTGTCATTTTGAAAACAGAAAAATATACAGAACATAAACAAAAGAGTAAGGAATACTATTTTATCCATTTTCTCTTCCTTATCCTTTAAAATATCATAACTCAATCACTTAGTAATGTTTCAGAAGATACATTAAAGAAAATATTATTACAGAGTTGAAATAATGTATCAAGTAATAAAAATATTACAGCTTCTATCCATAAATAGCCTCCAAAAATGTGTGTGTGAGTGTGAGTAAGTAAAAAGCAAACAGACCCTCTGTTGGTTTTGATGGTTGAGGGTTTCCGGTTGTTCGATCAAAGGAGTTACCTTCTCATTGAATTACAGTGTAAGTGGATGAGTATTCCACAGACACTCGTACCCTTAACGTAATCCTCAGGCCGAATCAGCATGACAGTGTTTGAGAAAAGGTTAGTCCTTTGAATAACAGGTAGAGTCTATCCAACAGGCTTCCACACAGTTTCCATCTACCCAATTTCACTCACAAGGCTTGGGTCGATCCGAGGCTATGGTAAAAAACCGAGGTTCCGCAAAGTGTAATTGAACCCAAGACCATGTGATTATGAAATGAGTTTCTTAACCATTTGGAGATGCTTGTACCAATGGCACATATCTATGATACATAGTTACACACACACACACACATATCTATGATACATAGTTACACACACACATACACATATCTATGATACATAACCACACAGACACACACACACATATCTATGATACATAGTTACACACACACACACACACATATCTATGATACATAGTTACACACACACACACACACATATATATGATACATAACCACACAGACATGGCTGTGTGGTTATGAACTTAGCTTCATAACCATGTTGTTTCAGGTTCATTCTCCTTGTACTTTGACATTTTCTTGACCTCATTCTGGTTGATGTTTTGGTCAGAAAGGATCGAAAATAGAGATTTTCATTCCAGTCCTTGATTATTGGATCTGGATGGTTTGCCTTGATCTCCTTCTCAGTTTGGACAGGTATGTCTCAGATGATTGTGGCTAGGTTATTGTCGTATACCATGATATTTGTTTTGTAAATCACCCATTAAGCTAGGGGAGACTGTAGACTGTCAAGATACACATCAGTGCATATACATACACATAAACAAGAACACTCCTGCATGTATACATAAACATACCTACTATACAAGTGAATATACATATGTACAAACACACAAATATACATACACACACACACACACACACACACCTGTATATATATATATATATATCATCATCATCATCATCGTTTTACGTCCGTTTTCCATGCTGGCATGGGTTGGACGGGTG
>JAOPJM010383718.1:0-11457 GCA_027124095.1 Muusoctopus leioderma | reverse complement strand
ATATTACATTAAAATAAATGTGATTCATTACAGATTACCACATATTTCTCTCACACCATTGTCAGAATATAGTTCTTTGTTCGTTGATAGCGCTACGCAAATGAAGAGCAAATATGTATACACGTTTAAGATTATAAGTTTACAAACAAGAAGACAAAGTACTTAATACAAAAGGATGATGTAAATATTTATTGTAGTATTGAATTTGCGCGCTATTCTACTCAGAATTTTGCTTTTACCGCTGTTCACTCTGGAGCTCTATTATTTACCTTTGCAGTTTCCTTTGTGATATCGTTTCATAATTAGAATCAAATGGATTTTCAAAAAATTTAAAATCGGCTTCTTTACATTTTAAGTTATGGGGAAATGGAATGTGTCACCAGTCTTGAGATAATTTCCCCAAACTTGAAGTTTGGATTCAAACGTTTTCATAGGAGTGTACAATTCATGAATAATCTAATTTTTCCCTTGCCAATTTTAAATTAAAATAATTTAAATGGGTGGCAATATCCACAAGAAATACAAGATCACTAATCAAGCTCGGAGAGAATTGCACCTTTCATTTCCAAGAAAGTGCATATTTCTTCTATATACCTATAAAAAACTTGAAGAATCCTCGCTTTACTTAGCAAACGATCTTCACAGTAATATACTCAGATTCAAGCTCTACCAATTCTTTTAACTGGCGTTGTTTAAATGCTTGAGATTTAATGAAATTGATAGTTAAAACAACTCCACACATAACACTTTTGAATTTTACCGATTTGGCACACACATTTTCTTGAATTACGCAATCAAATTTTGCAAATTGTCTATATCTACTAGATATTATCTATATCTCCTAGATATAGATAAACTAATTCTGATTTTAATTTAGAAAGAAAAGCCTGTCTTACACCTAACTTGTTGATACAATCACGAACCTTTCAAGAGAGAAATTGAACTTTATTATAGATATCGTTTTCTGTAACATCATCTTTCATAGATTGAATGCAAAACATTTTTCAGTATCATTAAAATCTTTGTCAATACCACTGTAAGTTCAGCTGAGTCTGAAGCATCGATAATTTTGTCGTCGACAGTCAGGTAAAATGATCTAAACTCCGACGATTTTTCTGTTATTTTACTGGTTATTACCAACCTTTATATCGGCGGCAGTTTCTGCAACACTTATTATTGTTTCGTGACGAGCTAATGCTTGCCATTCCCCCCACTTTTTCTCGGCTCAAAATTTCAGCTAATTGTCCCTCAGAATATTTTTTATAATGTTTAGCAACGTTTTCCATTGCAGCATAGCTTGCGTACACATTTTCTACAGAATCTTTCTGCCCTTCAGCAAAAAGCGCATTCAGGTTTGCAATCTGTTTCTTAAGCTTTCAGATTTAATTTTTCTCATATCTCCTTCGAATTCATCTTACCCCGAATATTTAATAGTAAAATGATGCTTAACCTTAAATTCCTTAAATGTGGAGAGGGACTCGGAACATATTAAATACATTGGCCTGTGGTTCATTTCAACAAAGAAGTAATCATTTGCCCACTTATTCTGGAATTTTCTCATTTCTTCAAAAACATGTCTTTCTTTAGATACAGCCTAAAGGAGAGCTAATTAAAAATTAAATTAAAAATTACAGCACTTAACGAACTTACACGTTGACAGATTATAATAAACTGCCAACAAGGTATACCAGTGCTGCGCAAAGATTTTCTTGAGTCGAAAACTATGTGTCAAAATCGATATATAAGCTTGTTCCTTCATAGGTTCATAATTCAGGAATCGCCCAAACCTTGTTGGGAGATATAAGAGGGAGAGAAAGAGCGAGAGAGAGACAAAGAAAGAAAAAGAAAGAAACGAAATGAAGTTTAACAGAGTCGGACCTATTACGAACTTTTAGTAAACGTTATTGTGTTTATATATTCATGGCACTACGTGTGCCATCCATAGACCCACATGCGACCAGGGTGCGGCAGCTAGCCTGTGTCTGACCTAGAGTCTTAAAAAAGGAAGAACACAATGGAAAATGTATTCCTAGATAAATGAAAAACTGGAATGTCAATGCTGGAACGCCTTTAAACATAAATCTTCTAAGTCATGACTGACCTAGGACTAAACATCAACAACAACTAGTGAGCCCCAAAATATAAGAACTTGGTAGTTAAAATGTGGCAGCAAGAAAATAATGACTTTGGTGAATTGCAACCATTTCACTAACTAATGAACCAACATTGTCCTGCCACTATATGGATTACACGTTGTTTGGGAGAATTATCGATCACTTCAGCCAACCTGAACCGCACCCTTTTAAATATATTCAAAGCCCGAGTCTGGGTGAGTTGCTACTCAAGTTTCGCGTTTCCACGCTTCATTTGTGTCGCCTGATGAACTAGAAACGCGAAACTTGAGTAGCGACGTATTCAGTTTCAGCTTTGAATAAATACTGTACTACGTATGAGTAGTTCTTTGTTATTTTTGCTTAATTATCGGTGTATATTCCTTGTGGTATTTACTACCTAAGGCAATGTAACTTCCTAAAAGTGGCGTAACTCACGGTAAACTCAGCCATTCAATAAAGTGAGATTGAGCACTGGTTTCGATATATTTCACTAAAATCCATGACAGCAGTTTTTTATGACTGAAAATAGTAAAAGAATAAAGGAATAAAATAATGCATAAGTATTTGTTGTTGGTAGTTGTTCAGCTTGCTATAACTCGTCTTTATAACACTCTCAACCAAGACATTGCTTTTGAATTCTTTGTTGTTGCCCAAGATATACATCTAGTGGTAGATGCTGAAGCGGTGTGAGTTTAAAGTGAAGTTAAACTGCTATACACTAGTGACCTGAATCCAACCCACACAGACCAGTTCCAAGACGGACGGAGAAGAAGGTGACTAAGATCTGAGACTGATTAATCCAGACTCATTGGAGCACTCGAAATCGCAACTGCGATCTAACGATGTTATATTTATTGTTTTTTTTATTATCGCTTAGTCAGAAGGAAAGGCAGTGCCTGTCACTCGTTTTTAGGGTCTTCGAGACTGGTGGGAGGGAGGAAAGTAGTCATCTTTAGACCGGAGGCCTGGCTCGAATGCTTAAAGCAGGATGGACTCCGCTTAAGGTACCCAAGGGCCAGGTGGTGGTGTGAAACTGGGCGACGGATTAAGTCTAACACCCATGGCAGAATTTGAACGTAGAATGCAAAGGGTCGGAATATATATCACGGGGCATCTCGTCCGATGCTCTAACGATTACGGCAGTTCACCGTCCTAGACTGGTACTTTATTCATTCCCCCGAAAGGATTGAAAGGCAAAGGTGACCTCGGCGGGATTTGAACTCATAGTGCAGTGAGCCGGAACGAATACTGCAAAGTATTCTATCCGACTTTCTAACGATTCTGCAAATTAACCGCCGTTTAAGCCAATTCGTCGTTCCAGTTCAACTCAGATCCGGTAGACCCATGATCAAAGACATCACAGCCGTAACCATCTCGTCCTTATTTCAGAAATAGTGCATCTATGATTAAATAGAATGTGTCCCTGCTTTTAAAGACTGTTATAGCGTGATTTGAAAAAAGATTCGGCTGCTATTTCTAGCAGTCACGTAGAAACTTCCAAGTTGCTTCCTGGAAGCTAACGTAAAACTCATTGTAATGCAGTTCTTTCATTTGTTATAGTGGGGAGCTGTACGTGCATAGGATGACATTGTATACCTAATGGGCTGCACCAGAGTTGCTCTATTATCTCGGCAACAGACAAAGTGCAGTGCCAGTGATGCAATATGAACAGTCAACCCATCGACTGGTAATCCGACACAGTATCGACCTGGCTATCTGAACTTTGTTTTCATCTTATTGCTAGTCATTTCTGATATGCATTATCAATATTTCGAAGGTTTATTTAAGATAATGTTCATTTTATAGCCATATATCTGTTTTCTTTGCGTATTTCTTACATTTGATTTGATATATTTACACATTTTCTTGGTTTTATGGAATTATGTTTTATCAGTTCAATACATTCCGCTTTTAATTTCATTGTTTGGTTTCTTAATTGATTGTTTGTGTTATTGATGTGATATCTGAGAAACTACTGAAGCTATGAAATCCAAATATTTTATCAACGATTACCATAACAAATTGCTGTTTTTATCTTTGACGAAATGTTGCTTTTTTGTTTTAACTATTTGGATTTTACGCATGCGGCTAGGTATTATTGGCGAAATTTTACTTTTTTAAACAAGTTATTTGGATTTTAAGCATGCAGCTATGCTCTATTGTTGGACATGCTAACAAAATCAGTTACACGAAAAACGCAATGCAAAATATTGACCATATATGTAATGAAAATAACACTTTTGTTTTTATTCAACTTTATGAATGATATTGGGTCATATATCTTTTCTGATCATATTATATACATTGGGATGGGGGTCACAATCAACGCAGCGCTACTTCACTCGGAAGTCCTTTTTGTGCTAATATTGAGCTTTTACTAAGTTTCCTTACTACCATGAACAGTTTAAGCATTTTCATCGTGAACATTTTTGTCTATTCTTCTTTGGCTCACTGCGCTCTGAGTTCAAATCCTGCCGAGATCAACTTTGCCGTTCATCTTTCCAGGGTTGATAAAATACTGGGTTGTTGGCCTTGTGCCTATGTTAGACACAATTAAATTAAATTGGTTTTTGCTTCAACTTGATCTGAACAGCGAATACATGTACTCATGTGTAGTCGTTATGTCTTGTGTAGTTTGTATGTCTTTCACTTTGTTTAAATGTAAATACGCCTTGTTCTTATTCTTTCTTTTTTCCCTTTCGACTGACATCTAAAAACTTGGCTAGTTGCCATTTTCAATATTTGTAGCCAATCCTTCAAATTGATATGCAATATTTTTGATATATCACAGTTTCCTAGTAGTTTCCTATTTTATCAGGCGCCGGTTTTATTCATTTGCATATCAGAGCATTGGCTGGAAGTTTGTATTAATAACTAAAGTAAACTACTGAGATAGCTGTATGTGGATAAATTATGAATATGTTCACGTACGTTACTCGCCTGTTATTCGTTGCATTTTTCGTGCGCTGTAAGCTGCTTACTCTCTATGTAGGGCGAACACAAATAGACACTCCTGATGAGACGGCAACAACCATTGGAAAAGAGTCGAGATGTTCTCGCTTTCGCCCTGCAGAGAAAGCCCTGGGGTTTAATAACAGGGTCTATTTATACAGCGAGTGTATATGTTCGTCTACTAAACATAAGTATACGAACTTATTTACAATTTATCCACACACAACTGTCTCAGTATTTTATTTTAGTTATTAACTCTTAATGTCCTGTAGGACACGGTTCCAAACAGTACCACATCATTAAATTGATATAAATCATTGAACTATATATATATATGGTCAAAGTGAAATATTTTTGTGTGAAACCATCTGAAGCATCTGTGTTTCTTACCTGTAAATTTCATAATAGATAAGATGCAAAAAAACTGGTTTTAGGCATTTTCTGCTCAATCATTACAGGACTTAGGCAATTTTTACAGGATGTTAAGAGTTAATACACACTGCCCGTGAATATACTGATAGGCAAACGTTACTCGTTGCATTTGTTTTTGTAAGCTGTAAGCTGCTTGCTCTCTGTCACGATATGTCACATTCCCAATTCATCCACAGGCCACAGTCTCGGTTCCATACTTTAGTTTACAAATAACCGATACATTTCTATATTAAATGAGTTGACTAGCTTGTATTACTTCATTTATGAAGGGTTGTATCCGTATCAACGTCCTTTAATAGGTCACCGTCCAGGTCAATGAATTAAAGAACATGTTTTTCCACTTATGTAAGAGAGGCACAATCTAATTTCGAGTGTTTCTAAGTGCTAATTTTAAATTCTTCCATGAGGAAGCAACGAATTTAAACTGCTATTCCTAGCCAGAGAAAATCTCTTAATCACTTAATGACGTAAAAGTTGTGATAAGATCCAGTATTCTTCCAAAGCATGCTGTGTACAGAAAACGTCTGTAAGGAGAAATCCTGCTCAAACTAAGTTCAATCTATATCTGTCCGTAGTCATATTCAGATCGATTCCCACCCAAACTATGCCATCAAACTTTCCCAAATGCTCTTCGTATTTCTTAATAGGAAAATCAACATGGAAATTAACTTAGAAATGAGGATGGTGTCAATATATGTATGGGCGCAGGCATGGCTGTGTGGTTACGAAGTTCACTTCGCAACTACGTGGTTTCGCGTTCAATCTCACTACGTAGCACACGGATCGACCAAAGTTTTGTGAGTGAAATTTGGTAGACGGAAACTGTGAGGAAACTTGTTGGGGGGACCGATTGTGTTCTTGGATGATAGATTTAATCTGTTGCTCATTTTAACACTAGCAATTGGTCCTTGGGTGCCTTTAGCGGCCAGATCATCAATCTGAGGATAACTTCCTTCATTCCGCCTACCAATCTCGGAGGCTCTGAAAAGGATCATGGATACTATTTTTTCCTCCTCTGATTAAGCGATACAAATTGTTAAAAAAGGTGCAATATGACATATGAAATTACAAATTATGCCTTTTATAATACATTTCTACTATAGACCAGACCCACAAATGTGAAATAAGACGAGAGAACCAACTGAACATGCGCTAAACCCACAATGTCACCGCTGGTTTTGGCAGGCAACCAGTCAACACTGTAATGCATAGTTATAGTTAGGTAGTTGGGGATTGTTGTGAGTATGTCTATTGGAGAGGTTAACTAACAGTGCACAACCACTGACAAAATATGAGCCAACGAGGTAGCCTCTACGTGCTCGTTTGATCTGATAGAAATAGCAGTCAAATTTCCTTGAAATTACACCTTGTCTTGAAAAGTGACGACAATAGTTCTAGATACACAATGTTCGAGAGATAAGAGGTCTTCTCAGTCAGGGCTTACCTAGAGATAAACATCAACAATATAATATGAACCACTAGTCCATACTACTCGGTCATCTACAACCGTTTCCTAATACGATGGTAAAGCTGGGTAGGATAAATTATAGAAGAAAAAAAAATCATTTGAATACATTGTTTGTTATGTTATAAACAGTAAATAATTGAAATAAGGTGTAATAATAAATAATTAAATAATTAAAATAAGGCACGCTTTAAAACCTATTTTCAAGAAGGAAGAAGAACATTCTGGTTTGATATAGCTATATCTAAACTGGTAAATATCAGCTAGTCTGAAAACAAATCTAATATAACAGTAATAATATTAGATCTATTGCTTTAATATATGAAAACCAATATTTGTTGAAAAGAGCAGAGCGCGGTGGAATTGACAGAAACTAGAAACACCAGACTGAATACTTTTCAGTTTATACTTTTATCTTTTTAGGTTCTTGATGATAGAGTAAGTTTTGTGAAAGACACCAACATTTACAGTCTACCATTTAGGTTACTGTGAAATAAGGAAACGCTTCGAAACGTATTTTAATCTGTAGCATTGCATACTATACTACCAGTGACGATAAATGAAATACATAAGTAAACAATGAAGGCTCTATGCAGTCGCTCGTTACACTAGAAATAGTAGCCAAACATCCCTCAAACCGCACACCTACCATCTTAAAAGAAGAAACGACTAATTAAAATAATGTAGTCCTAGATACATTAGGTTGAAATAAAAATAAAGATGTTTGGGACGTTTTTGATCATAGGTTTGTTCGATCAGGTCTCATCTAACAACAGTTAGCTGTTGTATATACTCGTTCCCTTATAAATATGTACTGTGAAACATAATATTTATGAAGCTGAAATATTGAAAATTCATAAAGAAACTTTAAAATCTGTAATTAAACATTTTCTGAAAAGAAAATATAGTTTATAAGAAGCAAACATTTCTTAATAAAACAACCGATTTAAACGGTCAAGAATTTCCATGTTTTCTGAATTAATAATTTACAAGTTGGCAATTATTCTATGGACAACTGGGAATAATATATCGATAAAAACTGAAGCAAAATTTCCGTTTTCCGGTTGGGATTTCTACAATATACTTGATAAAAAAATACTGTTCTCTGCTTTTCGCGAGTTTACAATAACATTTTATAATTGTTTGACTCACAATATATTCGAAAACATTTACATTAATAAATATTCAAAGAAAGTAGGAAGGTGTGAAATAGAAAAACAAAATGTTCCAATATATTTTCTTGTTAATTGTAAGAAAACACTTATGAGTGTATTTTGTGTTATCTTGAAATATGTTATCAGTAGTTATTGTATTTTGGGCGGGTCATACTGCCAATAAAAAACACACGCACTGGTTATGTTTCTCTTCAGTTTTATTACCAATCAATTAGATAATCAATTGATCAAATGATTAATCGATTAGTCTGTCAAAGTCCTTTCGTCACAGTCTGTAACCGTATCAATGACTATGTGCCCCTCAAGTAGCTCCTCCTTCTCAGCACTTATTGTATGTTTACTGTTCGTCTCTCAGGTCTTGTAAGATTCTTCTTACGTGTTCTGCTATTTATACACATGTTTAAATAGCAGAACATGTAAGAAAAAATCTTACAAAATACAATAATATCTGTTTCAACAGACGATTTCACACCAAGAATCTTGGGAAACTCATAGAAAAACGAAGTGATCAGTAGTATCATGAAACATTTGCAATTTTCTTTCTTAGTTTTCCGTATGTCGATATCAACGCTAGGTACTGCAGTGTGATTGAATTATCTGTTTTCAAATTGTTTCACAGTCGAGTTAGTTGGTTAGGTTAATAGGTTATCATACTCTGCTCCGAAGTATTGTCAATTCATATCTCACCACCGTCACTACACAATGTCACTGACCAAAACATTTAACTTTTGTTGACTCAGTATAACTGGATGTAAATGGATTTCATGTTTTAGGTGCAGCTCACCGTTGTGAATAGTAGAAACAATGTAACATTAACGGCTATTTTATTAGTTTTTATGTGCAGTTCAAGTTCCTCTTTGTGTTTCGTCTAGTCAATAGGAACTCTCTAATGTATTTCCCTCATGAAATCCAAACCATTGGTAGGATAAAAAGAAAATTACACTCGTGTGATTTGTTTCATCCTTCTACGTACCGGATTCAAATCTCACCAGAGCCAACAAAATAACTAGCAGTACTATTACGTTTTCATTTATGATAACAATTAAAGCATGCTTGAGATCGCAAACGACTATTATTCCCTCAAATGTAAAACCAATTAAAGCTATTCTTAATGACATTAGAACCAAGTATTCAGTTCTTCACTCACCATATGCACTTAGATAATTATTCCAATAATTATTGCTATTTTCGTTAATTCTTTTCAAGCAAATGTGTTTATTCTCGATTCCTTTTTAAAGATTTCATATTGGTTTTAATTAAAATTATTCAATACTAATAACAACATCACCCTACAGGCAGTGGCTACGTTTTCCAATGTGTCCTTTCTTAATATATGACGGTAGAATGTGATTTGTGGCAGAAAATTGGTTGATATTTCTCGGAGGTCGAACGCCAACATAATGGCTTCCCCTCATTAGCTCGAAGTAAACTTTATTGTTGTTGTTACGTAGTCCATAGAATATGTAAACATGTTCTGGTTTAATTAATAGGCAGGAGAAGAAGGTATGCGATTTTAAATTACTTCAGCAATTTGCTTACACTTCCAAGGTTTCTCTAATTAAAAACGGTAGAGATTTGGTTGCTATTTTTAACTGGTTGTGCAACCATATTTTATTTGCCTATTAAGCAACCTTCTCAGCCTATGAGCGTCTCTTTCTCTCTCACTTTCCCTCTCTCTCTATCTCTCCCCTCTGTCTCCACCTCTCTCTTACACTTTAAGAGAGGGTGGTAAAAGGCAAGTTTATTATTTCAACTGCCTTAAAGACAGTGTGAGTTACTACTTACTAAGAGAGAGTGATGCAAGGGAAGGTTTTTTTCGGTCACATATATACATATCGACGCATAAGGATCATTATATATAGGATGTAAATAGAAATATAGCACGTTGACGTATATAATAATTGATCAAGATGCAAATTATTGAAGGTGGGTTAAATAAAATGAGGCGTTTCATATTAACATGTTTTCTCTGTGCTAGATACCTTGGGGTTTACTTTTAGGGTGTTGTGAGCAAAACGTTAATTTTCAGTTATATGGAGAGATTCATAGTGACACCTTTTAAATCTACGAGCCCACGAGGGATCCTCGATATGGTCGTTTGACCTGCTGGAAATAGCAGGCAAATCTTCCCACAAATCCCTCGCCCCGTTTAACGCCACCACCTGGCCCAAAGGGTGCCTTTAGCGGAGTCGATTCTGTTGCAAGCATTCGGGTATGGTCTCCAGTAAGAGGATACCATCCACCAGTCTCCAGGACCTGAAGAAGGGTTATGGACACTGCCTTCTCTCCTGACTAACCAATAAAATAAACACACCGTGCCGTTATAAAATAGGAAGGACACTGAACAATGTAGTCCTACACATACAAAGGTATGAGATGGTCATGGTTAAAATGCCTTTGATTATAGGTCTGTCGGTTAGTGCTGATTTGGGACTAAAAAACAACAATATCAACAACAACACTTTGATTCTATGTGCAGATAATATAAAATCCTAGAAACTGGAATAAAATTCAAATTATCTTTCGTATCACCATTATTCTTCCGCTTCTATAACAAATCTAATTTATTAAAAAAATATTTTAAACACTTTATCTCTGAGAGATTGGAACAATGAAGATAGATACAAATAGAAGAAAAAAACGCTAGAAAAATATCGTTACGTTCTATATTTGTGTTACCAGATCATAATCCTATTATTGTTGGGAGAAGAAATATATTGATTGATCGAAACAATTTACTACTAGTATCAATGTGTAAAGAATTTGAAAAATGAGGTACAGAGCTCATTATAGTGAACATGATTGCCACCTTCTAGACCAGGTGTCGTGAACATACGGCTGCGGAGCCGCATGTGGCTCTTTAGCCTATCTCGAGTGGCACTCTGAATTTTTTTATTTAATTTTTTTATAAGCAATTTCAGATAAGATTTAAAGCCAAAAATCGTATTCAGTAAGAAAGAAGTTAGCTAAATTCAGGTTTACTTGCATGTAGTTTTGTCTATAATAAAGTATGCGGTTCCGATAGTCTAAAACGTTGGTTTTTTTTGGTTTTTTCTTCTGAAAATGGCTCTTCAGATTGAAAAGATTCTCGACCTCTCTAGACCAGCTACACACCATTTGTATGCTAATTAAATATTTCCTTTGATTAAGCACAAAGAGGAAGGAAAAGGTTAAGTTGAGTCGTTTATCTCTTTTCATCGGTATTAGTAGCGTAATGGTTATGAAATAGCCTTCTGATTAGCGGGGTAATAGTGTTGGGTAATTGGGGGTTCTTCGGTTGTCGGGGATTGGTCGGGGCGAGTTTTAGTCTGCTTCTTAG
>JAOPJM010383615.1:0-11458 GCA_027124095.1 Muusoctopus leioderma | reverse complement strand
GCTACGTCCGATTCTTTGTCTGACAGGCAGAGTGGCTGTGGTTTTGACCTGGTGTCAAATTACTGAGTAGTATGATTAACTACATAGTCAATGAAAACACACATCATACCCCAAAAAGTTATTTAGGAAAATATCTTAAGATACTGCAAATGAAATAATTAAGAACCCGGATTATATTCCACACCATCTCGTGAGGGAACTCATTCCTTCCTTTGCTATCGGACTTTATCATGGACTCCTACTATTGAACTATATTATTTGACTCCTAAAATTTAAAAAAAAATTTTACATTTTTACATTTTCCATCTTCCAGTTCCCACATGTCCTTTCACCCCCTTTTTTTCTTCATTTTATTACATTTTTTCCTTTTGACCTTCAGTATTATTTTTTCACCACATACGAGTGACCCATTCTTACTAACCCTCAGTTTCAGTCATGTGTATGTGTGCAAGTGGAGGCGTGACCCCGATTTGCACCTGTGTTTTCTAAACTTGACCTTTCCTTCCTCCTCGTTTGAATATTATTTTGAAGTTATATTTATATTGTAATAAGTGTCTCCCAAATTAAGTTAGACATGCTTTATAGCTAAGTTTCCCTCCACCTTCCACAAAAGTTATAATTCTTTATTTAAAATTTTACGTTTAAGCTTTCGGTTTCTTAAAGAGATCTCCCCTGAATAGTTTATAGTTCGCCTACGTTTTACAGACTTGAGTTTATAGTTCGCTTGTACGTTTTACAGACTTGAGTTCTCTACGGGGCTTTCCCTTACTTCTCTTTACCATTCCTTCTCTCTTTCATTTTTCTTCTTTTACATAATATTTTATGTTTACTTAATTTCACATATCTGAAGACAGATAAGAGTGAAACCGCTTTATTGGAATGTAGTAGGCGTCTGTTCAACATCCTCGTACACAAATATTGCCAGGCATCGTATATTCTCGTCAGACATTTTGAATTCCACCTATATGGAACTGATGAGTACCGTTATATCCGTCCGGAAGCCCCCCTCCCAGACGGAATAACTTGGGCACGAAACTTAAAGTTGTCTTGAAGGTAGCGTGTTTTGTACTCGAACACACACACATATATATATATATATATGTATTTAACATATAAACCCATGTTAGTTCCAAGATGCCAGTAGGAATTATATGAAGTCGGTATGACCGCGCGCTCAATGCATATAGCAGGGCGACGAGAAAACTCTATTGAGTGATTTATCCTTCTACACGACCGTAATGTGCATCCAGGGACCACATGCATTCAATGCAATAGATACTGCTAGTTTAGAGACAGACAAGGAATCACCTCAAAAATAAATGATTAGAATAAATTCCTAAGCGACAATTAGCACTCCGCAGCTAATGTGAGACCCGGCTATATTCTAAATTAATAGAATACATTCCTGAGCGACAACTAGCTTTCCGCGGCTAATGCGAGGCCTGGCTAAATTCCAAACAAAATAAATATGAAATAATTACCTCCTCCGCTCCCAACTTTCCCAGACCAGGGTTCATATATGGGTATAATATAACCCGGTTTCCATCAACACCGTCCTTGTTGTGTTAAGCAACAAATCACGAATTTGATTTCTTCAGCAGGATTCTGAAAGGCATTCCGGGTTTGACACAATCGTTAAACCGATCGTTCTCCTCTTCCTCCGTCTACTGCTGCAGGTAGTAGCACACTGGTAGGCGTTGGAAGAGAAGCCATAATTTGACCGTTCGCTTGTGTCATGCGCAGAAAGCCGGAAGCACTCTAGCCGTCGTCACATCCCATGCGCCAGGCGAGTATAGTATGTGTATTTAACATATAAACCCATGTTAGTTCCACGATGCCAGTGGGGATTATATGAAGTCGGTATCACCGCGCGCTCAATGCATATAGCAGGGCGACGAGACAGACGCACACGCCCACACACACATACATATATCAACACACACATATACACAAATACAGTCAATAAGTACTATTCCTAGGAAATAATAAAAGACATAGATTTGAGAAGAGGTCCTGCCTATAAACACCCATTCATATATACATATATACATGCATAAATACATACATGCTTAAATACATGCATACATATTTAATACATACGCATATTCACGTATGCATACATACTCACATACAGACGTATGTGCATACATACTCACATACAGATAGACATACAGACATACCTAGATACATACATACATATATACAATCACATACACAAATACTCTTACAGTTCATATATGCATATTCGCATAGTTACATACTTACAGACATACATACTTACATACATAGAAACATCCATATACGATTTCACATATACATACATAATTACATACATTCAGACATATATAGATATTTTCATGTTTACATACACTCTGATATAATACAGACATAGATACATATCTACATACAAACTTAAAAACATACATACATTCATACATGCACACATACATACATACATACATACATACATATTTACATACGCATACATATATACTTACACTTTTACAGACACATACATATTTACATAAACATACATACATACATATTTACATAAACATACATACATACATACATACATACATACATACATACATAATACATACATACATACATATGTACATGCATACATACATATTTACGCAAATAGAAACATTACACTTCATTAATGAACCACTTTGGATTGACGTATGTTATTAATTTGTCACATTCCTTGCCATATTCTCTTATATATTCTCTATGTCCTTTATTGTAAGAAAGTTTGGCTGAAGGTAGAAGGAAGATAAACAGCAATTCAACTAACTATATACAACACAATTTCCAAACCGGTTTGCTCTACCTGTTAGCAGTTACAGCATCAGCAACTAAAGAAAATTATACAGGATATAATTACATAGGTATAACATTTCAGAAAATGTTTGTCTATATCTCCGTCTATGTTTATGTGTGCGTATGTATGTATGTATGTATGTATGTATGTATGTATGTATGTATGTATATATGCATGTATGTATGTATATAGTTTATTAACTGGTGGGCAACTTTTACAATACCGGTTCTGTTTCCTTCGGATAATTAATCAGAAAGCCACTATTCCAATGTCTAGTCGTCATATATAACATTTTAGCTAGGTATGGGCATGTGGGGTGGGCTCAAAGAGAAAGAACGTGGAAATACCAACTCAAACCAATGTGCCGTGAAAGTGGAAAGTATAGAAATGGAGAGAAAGAAAAACAATAATAATATTAGAGGAGGGGAATGGACAAAGAAGGAAGAAAGAAATAAGCAGAGGGCCTAGAAGAGAAAATAGACAAAAATAAAATAAAATAAAATATGAGAAAATAAAATGGGAGAAGGGAGTGAGGAGGTGCCGGGTCTCTTTGAGAGTAATAACAACAACAACACAATATACAAATGGACAGTCATGATTGATGAGTAAAAAGTGAAAGACCAAAGGATAGCTAAAGAAAGGTAGACAGTAAGACTGTTGCAGAACCAGCATCATAGCCTGGTTTAGTTATTGGACGACAAAAAATAGTAATGTAGGTTAGTTTATTTTGGCCAGCAGTTCTCAACTGCTGCTACGACAGCAAAATAGTAATAGTAATCTTATAAAAGATATTTTATTAAAGAAAATGGTATTATGAAAAAAATATATAAAAAGGATATAAAAAATATTATATAAAAACTATATCAAAAATATAACAAAAACTATTTTTTTAAATCTAAAAAATATCTAAAAAATATCTAAAAATCTAAAGAATCTAAAAAATACACATGCATACACATATATAATATATACACAGATAATAATATGAAATAACTATAATAATGATTTATTTTCTTTGCCACCAGGTCGACGGATCTGTCATCAAGATGGACTCGGCCGATAACCGGACCCATCCCACACGCGACAGCAACTGTTCGACAAAGCTCCACAAGTCAGCAACACCCGGACATGGCCCGAGTGCGTGCAGAACGGTTTCGTCGCTCCGTGTGCATCTCGGACTGTGCCTGTAGAGTTTATCTCTAACCGGTAGCGCCCCTCGGTAGCACTGCCAGGCCAACGACTTCTGGAAGTTATCCATAGTATCCCCAAGACGAAAGTTCTCCGGAACAGACTAGCCAGTTCGTTTTCGTCGACGCCCAGAACGTCACCGAGAACGTCGTCGCTCTTTTCCTCCACTAACCTTCTATAGATTCCTAGAGTAGAACGTTCACCGATCCCGTTACCCGAGCTGGTAGAGGGTGATGTGCACCTGGTGACATTCCAGATGCCAGTCGCACAGTCTCGGTCTTTGCTTCACTCAGGACTGCAGCTCCGTCAATGAGACGAGCTACGGAAAGACGCGGCTCACGAACGGTGACCACACCGGCTCACCGTCCAGGTATATCAGCGGGTGTCGCAGCCTGAGTGCGTGTCTGCGCATCAGCAGCCACGGCATGCCTAGCCCACCAAGCAGAGGGTGCCGGCAGCAGATGGACCACCTGACTAGTCGAACGCGTCCCTTCTACAAGAAGTCGAAGAGAAGACGCTCTAACCTAGTCAGACGGAAACTGGAGCAAGGCACGACGGTCAGGCGGTAAACAATAATGGAGGTAACGTAGGCATTCGCCACCTCTGCCCGACCTTTCAGGGATAGCCTCTTCTCGGCCCATTTCTGGATCAGACTGGCCAGCCTTCTCGTCACCTCGTCCCAGTTATGGTCCACCTGGAGGTCGGAACCGAACTAGACCCCGAGCAGTTTAACCGGTCCGTCGGCCCAGCGTCCCACAACGCTGTCCGACGACATGGACATGCCTCTCCAGTTGCCGAGCTGCAGGCCCACCGACGTGTCCGGGTTAATCTGTGCTCCTGCAACCACCTAGTATTCCTTCAGCATGGTGCCAACCATCTCCACTTCGGCGGCATCCGACACCATGACGGTGACGTCGTCCGCATACGCCGATACGGCCCTCCAATGCTGTCCCAGTTCAAAAGGGATGTCCCTAAACCACTCCATCTTTCGCAACAGTGACTCAAGAGCCAGCATGTACAGAATTGGCGAGAGGGGACACCCCTGATGGACGGAGCGCGCGATACTAAACGGTTCCGAGAGGTGGCTGTTTACTCTGACCACTGAGCAGATGCCGCTGTACATTGCAGCGATCCAGCCTGAAAATGGGCTCGAAGCCGGCCGCTTCCAGGACGGCTGCCAAGTAACGATGGCCGACCCTATGGAAAGCTTTCGACTGATACAAATTGATCAGGGCCCCACCGAAGCCAGCTCTATTCCCAACCCTCTCTATGATGCATCGCATGAGGTGTAGGTTGTCGTAGATGGATCTGTTCGGGGTCGCACACGTTTGCGCTTCTCCGACCAAGCCACCGACGACAAGCGCCTTAATGATAATAATAATAATTCTTTCTAATATAGGCACAAGACCAACAATCCCAGTACTTGACTGGTACTTTTATCGAACCCGGAAAGATGAAAGGTAAAGTTGACCACGGTGGAATTTGAACTCAGGGCGCAGTGAGCCGGAACGAATACTGCAAGGCATTCTGTCCGACGCAGTTTTCGTTCCGGCTCACTGCACTCTGAGTTCAAATCCCGCCGAGGTCAACTTTGCCTTTCATCCCTCTGAGGAATAGCAATGATGATAGCACTCCCACTTTCATTTTGCCCTCCCAACACACGCCCATACCTAGCTAAAATGTTATATATGACGACTAGACATTGGAATAGCGACCTTCTGATGAATTCTATGAAGGAAAAGAACCGCTACTCTAAACGTAACCTACCAGTTAATAAACTATTCTACACTCTACTTTATGTATTGAGTACCTTATTTTAACAGTGGTTCCTTCCGTTGGCAAAGGGAACCTCTACAACAACTATATATATATACATATATATATATATGTATGTATGTATGTATGTATGTATGTATGTATGTATGAAAATATGTATATATATATGTGTGTGTACATACATATATGTGAGCGTTAGTGCGTATGTGTTCCTGTGAGTTAGATGAAGGATAAATTGAGGTGTTGTAACGTTCATGGCTCTCTCTATCCCCCCCTCTCTCTCTCTCCCTCTCTCTCTCTCTATGTCTTTACCCATCTTTCTCTGTGTCTTTATCTATGTGTTTATTTATCTCTCTGATGTCAAGTATGTTATCCACATAATTGTGTATATGTGTGTGTGTACGTGCGTGTATGTGTATGTGTATGTGTGTGTGTATGTGTGTGTGTGTAGTATGTACTTTTTTATTGCTTAGTCAGGAGGGAAGTTATTGCCCGTTACTCTTTTTTCAGGGCCTCCGAGACTGGTGAGTGGGAGGGAGAGAGGAAGGTATCCTCAAACCTGAGACCTGGCCCACGACAGAGTGGACTCCGCTAAAAGTGGTGATGTTAAACCGGGAGACGGATTAAGTCTACCACCTAAGTGGACGACGGTGGGATTTCAACTCACAGCGGAAAGAGCCGGAACAAATACCACAAGGCACTGATGATTCCACCAGTCGATCTCCCTAGACTGGTACTCTATTTATACGTCCTGAAAGGATGAAAGGCAAAGTTGACCTCGGCGAGATTTGAACTCAGAGCGCAGTGACCCGGAACGAATACTGCAAAGCATTCTGTCCGATGCTCTAACGACTCTGCCAATTCGCCGCCATCTATATGTGAGTGTTTATGTATTTTGCTGTGTTTCTGTATGTGTACGTGCTTTTTGTTGTTGTTTTGGTAACCCCAGGTCAGCTTTTATTAGGTAGACCTATGATCAAAGATTTCCCAGCCATCACCATCCAGCCATGACATTCTTCAATCTGTTCATTTTCAAAACAGATGGGTATGATTTGAGGGAGATTTGACTGCTATTTCTAGCAGGTCATGTGACTGCATTGAGGTCTCCTATACTTTATTGTTGCGACTGAGTGTGTATTTTAAGAGTGTGAGCTGCTATGTGATCGGGTTTTCGACAATTGTTGAACTGAACAGTAGTTCGTGTTTCGTTATTGGTACTTAACTGTTAAATGCTTTCGTTTATAAAGCTGCAAATTGGTATCACAGTGTAGGAACAACACACTGCTGTAAGCAACAGTAGCACTGTAAGTATGATGAATGCTTCCCTCGTTTGCAGTCCTCAGTTCAACTCATCTGAGTAGAGCTCACAGAGGAGTGGGCTCTGTTGGTCTGACTTACGCGGGGAATTGGAAGCGTCGTTAGAGCATCGGACAAAATGCTTTGTGGTATTTGTTACGGCTCACTGCGCTCTGAGTTCAAATCCCGCCGAGGTCAACTTTGCCTTTCATCCTTTCGTGGTGGATAAATAAAGTACCAGTCTGGGGCTGTCGACTGGCGAAATTGTTAGAGTGTCGGACTTTACGGTATTTGTTCCGGTGGTCAAGTTAGTAAAATATCGAAGAATATCCTTCACTGCATCTAGTTTGGTGTACCAATATTCTTAGTTCAAATTCTGTCAGCACCAACTTTGTAGTTTAATTCTTCCGAAGTCGATAAAAGAAAATGTCACTAATATACTTGTTGTTGAGGTGGGTTAGTTTAGCCCCAAGTCAACGTATGATCAAACGCATTCTAGCTGTGATCATCCCGTCTTTTCAGATATAGTGTATCTCAGATACTTAGATTTCTACGACGTTAAATTGTAAAAGAATTGCTCCAAATGCGTATGTAAAAATGTAATTAACGGTAACAGCATCAATCGCACGGGTCTTGGAGGGGCTGCGAAGGCTGGCCATGGGCACTGCACCTTCCTCCAAACCTAACTAATAAGAAAATATATGTTAGAAAATTAAAAATTAAATGTAAGAAAATAATGAAATTAGTATATGAACTCGAGACTGAATACTCTCGAACTCATTAATAAGTTCGTTATCGAACATTCTATTTCGACTTTTATACAGGAAATTTTGCTTTTTTGGCAGGGAAAGAAAGTGTAAATCATATCGATGTTTAAAATGTAAAATTTTCGCCTATCTAATTAGAAAAATAGTTTAAAAGTAAAAGATAGTTTCAATTAGAAATAATTCGTGATATCTTGGATATGAAATTATTCCCGGAATAAGGCATTCAAGTAATTCTGAAAACCACTTTAGCGTTCTGAAATTAATCATAAAATGACTATAAAATGTTTAAACCGAAAGTGAGTGTACAGCCAACAATTACAAACATGAACGTTTCGAGAAAAAGAAAACAAGCTAAAATAAAGAGAAAGAAAAGAAATTAAAACCGTCATCTAATTAATTCTAACTTAGTTTCATGTCTATTCTAGTTAAGCGCCAGATTTTATTTCCTTAAACCACTAAATATAATTAGATCAAATTTGGTTATCTTGCAAATAATTACGAATAACGTTGAGTTGCTAACAGCGTATAATTAATGAATATTTATTTACTTTCTAATGTATCCGTAGTGTAAAATATGACGGCTATATTGGTTCCAATTTCAATTGCAGATTATTTACATTAATTTTTCTAGGGGGTTATCAAATGTTCAATTTGCCTTGATACTTTCACAAAGTTTCAGATTGTTTAATCTGTGATTTCTGTAAGCAAAGTTTCAACTTATGAAGCATAATCGAATGCAGTAATTGTTTAACAACTATTTTCTATTATTCGAATTGTTATATACTTCAATAACTTTACTTTCCTGAAAGAATTATCTTCCTTAGATACCAACTATAACGTCCCGCTCCCCAGTGCCACGGACAACAACGAATATATAATCTGATGAAGGACAAATCTTTTATCAATAGGACACTGGTCAATCGTAAGTAGCAGCTCTTCAAGCAAACAGAACAATCACCAAAGTTATAGTGAGTTGTTCTTATACTGCTGTCACTGTATTCAGCTTAATTAACTGAACTATTTAATTATTTTTATACTGCATTTTGTGAAAAATTATATCGTTGATTACACGTTTCCAAACCGCTAATCACTGGTTCACTGCATTTTATGATGACGAAAGTGACAAAGGATTGTCATTGCAACTCAGGCCGAACAAATGTCACGCATGGGATTTTTGTTCTAAGCACTGGTTTAACAATTTTTTTTTTGCCGATGTTTACATCATTCGGTAACGAATATATACGGTAACGACATGCATCCAGTCCGTCAGGTCTGCATACTTCACCACCTTTCATTGGCGTAGAACTTCTGCCTGTGCAGAATTTTAGGTCCAATAAGACTTGCACAACATGTCATAGACACTGTCCATTCTGTTGGTATGATCCAGAGACAAGCCGGGGCAAGATATCTGGCGTAAATAAAGGGCGAACTGCCGACCTCTCAGTTCTTTGACCGAATTATTAACCCCTCTAAATGAACAAATCAAAAAATGAATAAATATAATATTTCATGAGGCGCAGGCTAGCCGTCTGGATAAGATGTTCAGTTTGCAGCCCTGTGTTTCCGAGTTCAATCCCATTGCATGGCACCTTGGGAAGTGTCTTCTACTGTACCCTCATGTTTAGCAATACCTTATGTGTGAAATTTCGTAGTTGAAAACTCTACGGAAGACCGTCGCATATGTATATGTGTGTGTGTGTGTGTGCGCGCGTGCATATATGTATGTACGCACATATGTATACATCGATGCATGTGTGTGTGTGTGTCTGTGTCGGTGTTTATGTTTACCGGTGTAAACTGATACGTAAAGTTGCATCTCTTTATTTCATAAAGGTAACTTAGCCGTTCATTCAATAGAGATTGATAAAATAAAATAAGCTCTGGGTGCGATATGATCGACTAAAAAACAAAACCACCTTGAAAGCGGTGCCACAGCATGGCCGCATCCCAATGACTGAAAACAATATAAAGCAAATCTTTTTTTTTTAATATCAAAAGAATGAATCATGTAAGGGATATGCGATCCACGCCATTACGTTTTTGATAAGTGGCCACAGAGTGTCGGACTAGAGGTCACATAGTCGGTTGACCGTTTGGCGTCACTTTTGCAGAGCCGATTCGTGGCAAAGAAACTTAACTTTCGCTCTCTTGTTCTACTTAGCTATAAATAAGTACAGTTCTTTGTTGTAAGGATCTAGTGTACATTAAAATTGGTGAGTGTTTTACTAGCTTGTGGTTTTTAGTTCACCACCTCCTCCTAACGACCTTGGTCATGATACAAGCACTCCTATTGCGGTGTTGTTAAACTAATATATCAACAGTACATCAAAGTAATGTTGCTATGAATGAATTAAATTTCATCAAAATAAATGAAGTGGTTGTACATCAAAATAGTATTATTTCCTTCATTATTAGTCACTCAGGAAGCAGAAATTTGTTTTTGGGGGAGGGAAATATTAAACATTGTAATGTTCTTGCATTTTCCAATTGTATTAGTTCAAACCTGGTCATAGAGGGCTTACTCTTACGTCTATAACGCCCACTCGCAATCAAACTAGTAATTAGTTTCTTAGGAACAAAGCCCTAAATTTACTTGGGAGAGAATTCTGTTCAGTTAGAGGTCACTTCTTGTTACATGGTGCACACATTGTTCTTTAAAATAGTATTGGTATATTAAAAGGTGGTGGAGTACAATACAATAAGTAATGTCATCCTTCTACGTTCCGATGTCAAATCTCCTCCGAGACAACGTTGTCTTTCATCACTTTAGGATTGATAAAATAAGTATCACACATAAACACTTCCCCTTCAAAATTCTAGTCTTGTGCCAATCCCCCCCAAAATCAGTATTACTGTTTTTTGTTGTTGCTTTTAAGAAGATCGGCCATTTGAAAGGAAGAAAAATGGAATGATGGGATGTTCATGCGTTAGAGCGCCGGATAAAATACCTTTCAGTATTTGTTCCAGCGCTTTACATTCTGAGATCAATTCCCGCCGAGGTCGACTTTGCCTTTCATCCTTCTGGGGTCGATAAAATAAAGTACCAGTCAAGTACTGGGATCGATTTAAACGATTAACCCTCCCTGCAAATTTCTGACCTTGTGTGGTGTTAGAAATTATTATTAAATGAACCAGTTTTAATCAGGGATTGACAACTGACCCACTCAATTTTCTATTCATTTACTCAGCTAATAACCTTTATAAAAGGTACAAATAACACAAAACGCCATTCCTTTTTTCTATGATTTTGAGGCTTCGTTCTCAAATAAGAAAGCATTAATTGGTCCACCGTATAAGATACTGTTTGATTCTATCTTGCATATACTCGGCTAACTATGTATGTGACTAGCGTACCCGTGTCGTCAAAAATGCCGACAGTATTATTAATGATAGAAAATGGCGCATCAAAACAACGGGAGAAACCATTGATAAATTTCTCATCTAAAGACTTTGCGCTTTTTATTTAACAGAAAAATATTTCCAATGATTCGTAAATGTGATAGTGCCATCCGCCTGCTAAAAATGAAGGGTCACAATGGTATATAAAGTACATTGCCACTTGTGCTATCAAAAATGACAGCTTTTTTACTGATAACATTTTTTA
>JAOPJM010383513.1:0-10879 GCA_027124095.1 Muusoctopus leioderma | reverse complement strand
CTGCCTTCAGAGCCTCAAGTGCACACTACAACAGAGAATGCTAGTGTTGCCTTCTAAAAGTTTTGGAGGCAACTCAAAATACTCACGGTATTACTGCGGGTGACAACGAGGCTGAGGTGCTGGAACAGCCAAGCACCTCCGTGAGCATCCCCCGATACATCAGTAAGACGGGTTGACAACGATGATGACAACTTCGCTGTCAGTAGTCCGGCTCCCCCGAAACTCTCAAACACCACGGGGCGAAAAATGTAATTTGGCAACAAATTACGCTATTTCAGCAATTTATTCCGTTCGTCCATGGATACAGTATCCCCACCTCTGCCACAGCCTTTAGGATGTGTGATGGAGTAAAAGAGTTGCTGACAGTGAGGTCCCATATGAAGCATTTATTCCTAGGCCAGGGGCAAAGGGTAAGTCTGTTGAGTCTCTCCCCATCGTCCCTGGCCAATCCAACTAGTTCCAGAATTGAGGGGATATCAACTCTAGTTAGGGCCTATTTTATATTCAAGTTCAACTCGGTGTGGCAAGCAAAGCGACCTGTATTCAGGTGACATGACTGGCTATGAAGGCCCCCAGAGTCGAGGGGCTAACCACATCGACACTTCATTCTCCCACAGACATCGGTTCCGATTCTGAGAGCGATAGAGATGCAGAGCTCATCTGGACTAAGTAAGCCACCGATGTTCACCACATGCAAAGTGTTGACCCAATCCCCAGAAAATTTGGCACTTGCAGAAAGTAGGTGACACCTTGAATATTGATCAGATTGATCAAAAAGAGTCGAAAATAAGTTTCGGCCGAAGGTTCTCCCAAACTCTCTGAGTTGATTTATCCAGCTGTGGAGTGGACAAAATGAGCTCCCCCCACTGTAATAGAGCTTCATCCACCTCTCTATTGGAATTAGTTCATGTTGGAAAGGAGAGGATGTCACCCACCAAAGAGGAGCAAGCATGAATGGAAGATGGAAAGCAGGGGAGAGATATGGAAGAGCAGCTGTGTAAACCTAGACCCCCAAATCGTTTAGGCAGCACTGCCTGGACACGGTATTCCGGAAATAAAATATATCTGTGATCTGTAGCACTTATTTTATATTAAAAGTTATTCTATATTTCTAGGATTATTTTCAGTCAGGAATATTTATTTGATGTTTTGTAAAGAGAAATTAAAGACATATTTAATGGTTTAATTATTCCACATCATCAAACGTTAACAGTTATATAAATTATATAACTTTTTAAATAGTAATATAATAATTAATTTATATATAAATTAAACAGTCAAAATATGAAGAGATATACAGTAATAAATAAATTATTGACTGACTGCTCGTTTCCAACATGTCCGGGAGTACACAGACTGCAGAAAAGTGACTAACTGTTCTAGCTATATTTCTATATCTACTATTAGCTCCTAGACAACAGGCACAAACAACAGAAATGGCGGCATCGTATTACTTGTTTTTCTGTTTACAACTTTTCATTATCTTTTCTGCTCTGTCTGAATATTCTATTAAATTCGAAACCAAAGATAAGTGCAACGCAAAGAAAAAACCTTACGACTACTATTTTGATATAACTCATCTCAAATGTCGTCCTTGTCCCCAAAATAATTCTATACAATCCGTATCTGATGATGGCAAGTTGTTTTTTGCTTTTAACTTTTTTTCATTCTTTTAGAAAATAATCGATATGTAGCTAACATATAACTCAACTAATTATTGATTCCTTTTTACTGAGCACAATACCAATTCTTGTAGGATGTGATGAAAGTCAAAGTTGGTTTTAGCGGGATTTGAATTCAGACATCCAGTTTGGTGTTCCACCGTCTTCACCCTTAAACTTAATTTAAACTTAATTTTAATATTTCACAACTTTACGTTTAAAAATCGCTCGTGTTCCGTCCAACTTTTGCTATTAAAAGAAAAAACAATAATAATTTGAAAACTTTTCAGTACTTTGCTTCATTGCTGAACCTCTTCAATCATTATAATTCCATTCACATGTAGGATACTTTATAGCAGGAATATACTAGACTTTAGTGTACACCTGTCCACTGCTCAGTTTTAACTTCTAAGTCGACAGGTCTCTGTCGTAGGGGTCATACTTATCGCAAGCCAAGGGTTCATATTCTTTAGAAAGAAAGATGTTATAGTTTCATGCTACTATTAGATCTGGTTATGAAGATTGTGTATTACTATTAGGTACCAGATACGTTAACATTTTGTTAAAAAGTTCTGTTTTCTTTTAACTAAAAAAAAGGTAAGAACGCAAGTAATTTGATTCGAGACCGTGTGTTGAAACCGAAGCAATTACATCGTGGAAACATCATTTTAGTCACTTTTACACACACAAAAGCTGATATATTCACTTTATATTTATTTCGTGAGATGTCAAAATTTTCGTCGCCCCCGCGGTGACCTGGTCACTGACACAGTTCCACTGCAAGAACACTAGAAGAAAACAATTTAAACTCAATTGAATTGACATCAGTATTATTATTATTATTATTGGGACTTACTTGGGCGGACGAAAAGCCAGTTAATTTTTTGTTTGAAGTCTTGCAAATTGTTTTCACAAGATTTTATCTGTTATTTCTCTAACAGATTCCAACCTTCATTGCTTAAGATAGTGAGTTCTTAAAAAGTTTTCCTAAATAGTCTTCAGCCTGATATCAAAACCGTGCAGCTTACCTCCTGTTCCACAGCACTTGCTATCTTTACGTTCAACATCTTGAATTTAAAAGATAGGTGGAGATGAGATTATGATGTTCATACTTTTATCAAGTGCATTAGCGATATTAAGTGAAATGAAATGTATTGCTAGAAGCTTACTTCTTACTCTATTATAGTACTTGCCAGCATATCTGTTAATATCATAGCCACATGGCTAATATGCAATGACTAATTAATTGCTGCCTTAATTGCTTCTGGTTCATTGTTGCCTTAAATCTTTGTGAAGGTGTGAAAGACTTTCCAATATTTCCTAAAGTTTCTAAACATCTATTAATTTGTAGGTGTATCTTGTGTATGCAATCCAGGATACAAGTATACCAAAAACTTGGGACCCCGGGCAATAAGGTGTGTAAAATGTGGTGCAAATCAGGTAAGTTTTATTTTAATAATTTGAATGAATTATAACTGGAGGAATTCTCATTATCTTACTACTTATGGGACTTTAAAAGAATTCTAACTGATATTCATCGTTAAGCGTTCTCACATTCCGTGTAGCAATAGATGTTACCAGGACATTCTTAGCACCCTATCTCTTGTAAGTGCCCAGGACTGAGGGCCGTTGGTGTGAGTAATAAGCTAAAAAAATATACTCAGGCACTTACTAAAGGACTTCTTAAGAGAGTGTGTCTAGAGTGGACTCTGTAAAGAGCCTTTGTTTGCACTAACGGTACACTGCACAGTGGCATAGGTTGCCTACTCCTGCAATTGCCGTTGGTGAAATACTCGTCCGCCGTTTCCAGGTACTGTTGCTCAGTACTCCAACCCCCATCTAGGTTTGGTCTGTCAGCCAACACAGAGTACCGGGGTGGTGGTTGGCAACTCCACTTCCCTTCTTGGAACACTGGGCGAGAAGTGGATGGAATCAATCCCGGTTTAGGTTCGTTGTAGAGTTGGATGCTGGCCAGCATGGCTAGTAAGCTACTAAGTAGCTACATCTAGAGGCCGTGTTAGTGTGGGGAATCTACCTCGATATGCAGCAAAATAGTATGGGCTGCTTACCTGCCTGAAGGTGCTACAGCTACCTGGTCCATCTTGTCTGTGAGGCCCAGCAGCATCATCATCATCTGACCTTGCTGTTTCTTCCCATGTCTTTCTCAGCCTTCGTCTAACATCGGTACATGTCAGCATACAGAACTTTTTCACACAACTTTCTTCGTCCATATTCATGCAACTGCAGTTGTCTCTCTCTCACATACATCAGTTGATGCTTTTAATACCCAGCTATTTTGGTTCATTTGTGTTCTACTTTTCATTCAAGTTAACACGGCACATCCAACACATTTCTCTCTAGCCTCTACTACAGTTCCTCCACATCTGATGCCCGTGTCTCACTATCATACAACATCATATTTCTCACACATGCTTCATCATATTGCCTGTTTTTTTGCAGAAACAGAAACCCTTTGTTGTCAGTAAAGGTAACAGCTCTTTAAACTTTACTCCACCCCTTTCTTACTTTAGCTATTCTACTATCATTACAATCTCCTCCAGAACTGATTAGATCACCTAGGTAACAGAAACTATTATGTTTAGCAAGCTATCTAAGTAGCTCATTGACTTCATTTTATGGATGCTCCTACTGCTAACTGAAGGTGCATGGCCTAGTGGTTAGGCGATTGGACTCACTGTCGTAAGGACGTCGGTTCGATTCCCAGATTGGGCGGCGTGTTGTGTCCTTGAGCAAGGTGCTTTATTTTACATTGCTTTAGTCTAATCAGCTGGAAAATGAGTCCCAGCAGCTGCTGGGGGGGGGGGGGTAACCCTGCAACAGACTGGTGTCCTGTTCAGGGGGAAGTCTTGCACGCTCAGTCACTTAATGCCACGGAAACCAGGATTAGCTCCAGCTCTAATGGGCCCATAGGTTCGAGAAAGACTTTAATCTTTTAATAATCCTACTGCTAACTACTCCTATACATCTGTCACATCTAAAGTCTTAGTTCTCTTGTCAGTCTGTCACAGACATCCCACTGCATCTTTTGTGTGTATATTGTTTGTATTGAGTTCCTACCTACTCTTTTTTTGTTTTACATATCATCATGCAAGGCCACATCCCAGATGCCACTGGGATGTGGTATAGAAATATATATATCTTTAGATGTAAAATAAAATCTCTCTGATAAAATTTAGTGTTTTTCTTTTATTGTGTATAGACCAGTTCAGAAGATGGTTGGAATTGTGTCTACTGTCGCAACAATACTTTGTTATCCAACAATAAATGTGCATCTTGTCAAGCCAATAATATATCAGGTAAAGGATATCTTATGCTTATAACCACTTTATTGAAATCAGCTGTGAATTACAGAACACTTAATTTCTGCTAATTTGAAATGTTTGTGTCAGTCCATAACATCAACTACTTAATAACAACAACATCTGCCATCAGTTTATTTTATTGGGGAGAACTAATAAACCTGGGATACAGTTGTACTTACTAATTATTTGTTTTTCAACTGAATTTTTACTGTCATCTCTGTTTTTAAGCCAGTTGTAAATAGATAGGCCAAAGAGTAGTTTGTGTAAAGGGTATATGTTAGTAGGACATTGACATGAAAGTTTATGATTTTAACTACCATATTTTTCGGCGTCGAGGACGCTGTTTTTACCCTGAAATAAGTCTGGAAAATTTACCGTGCGTCCTTGAGGCCGAAGGTAGGTGGAAGTGCTGACATCTTATTTTTATGTTTATTCATTTTTCATAAAATTTTGCACGTAAAACTTGGGGTGCGTCCTTGAGGCCGGAGCGTCCTTGACGCCAGCAAATACGGTATATATATATATATCTTCTGTTGTTTCAACGAATGAGTGTTTTAGTTTTTCAATCAACAGAATGACCGACAACATACTCATCATTGAATTATAGTCCTAAGTAACTGAACTTTCCACAGACACTTGTACCCTTTAACGCAATTCTCAGGTAGAAACATTGAACAACTAAAGGTTTCATCAGATATATGAGATCAGATATATGAGTACTGTTGTGGTGGTACTGCAAGGAGTGGTGGTTGCTGTGATGGCAGTGTCATAGAGAGTACTGTTGTGGTGGTACAGCAGGGAGTGGTGTTTGCTCTGATGGCAGTGTCATAGAGAGTACTGTTGTGGTGGTTGCTGTGATGGCAGTGTCACAGAGAGTACTGTTGTGGTGGAACAGCAGGGAGTGGTGTTTGCTGTGATGGCAGTGTCACAGAGAGTACTGTTGTGGTGGTACAGCAGGGGGTGGTGTTTGCTGTGATGGCAGTGTCATAGAGAGTACTGCAGAGAGTGGTGTTTGCTCTGATGGCAGTGTCACAGAGAGTACTGTTGTGGTGGAACAGCAGGGAGTGGTGTTTGCTGTGATGGCAGTGTCAAAGAAAATAGTGTTGTAGTGGTACAGCACAGAGAGGTGTCTGCTCCAATGGCAGTGTCAAAGAAAATAGTGTTGTGGTGGTACTGCAGGGAGTGGAGTCACTACAAACTGTGTCTAGGAATGCCATAGTAATTTAGATTCCCACCCCCATCAGTGGTGTAGCTAGAGTTTGTGCCACCCAGGGGCAGGCCTTGAATTTGTACCCCCACCCAACTTTCTTTTCAATGCAGTAGACCAAAAGTACCACCCACGGCCGACCACACCCTCTACCTCCTTCTAGCTGTGCTACTGGTTGTGACACACTGTACCTAGATGTATCACAGCAATTTGGGTTGCCACAGACTGAATCTAGGTACATAACAGCAATTTAGATTGCCACAGACTGTACCTGGAGGTATCACAGTAATTTGGGTTGCTACGGGGTAGTCACTAGGAGTGTAACAGCAATTCAAGTTGCCAATGACAACTTGACAACTGCTGTACATTTTGAAAATAGCGAGGCCCCAGCATGTATTATATAAGGCATCCTTTAAGTTTCTCTGTTGAAGCATCTACTGCAGAGTTTTTCAACCAGGGTGTCATAATTAGCGGAAGTGAAATGAAAGTGTGGATATGACATTGGGCTAATTTATCAGCTCATAGATATTATATAATAATAATAATTCTTTCTAATATTGGCACAAGGCCAGAAATTTTAGGGGAGGGGTAAGTCGATTAAATCTACTCCAGTACTTGACTGGTACTTTGTTTATCGACCCCAGATGGATGAAAGGCAAAGTTGACCTCGGCGAGGTTTGAACTCACAGCGTAGCGAGCCGGAACGAATACTGCAAGGCATTCTGTCTGACGCGCTAACGACTCTGCCGACCCGCCACCCTTAGTAATATGAAAATCTAAAGAAAGACATGGTTATCATATCTACTATAGAGGTACTGGTACACCAATAATTACCATTGAATAATGTTTTTAATAATGAAAATGTTATAAATAGTACATAAACAAAAGAACAGATATATTTATAAATAATTCGTATAATCAGTACTTTTGATTTGTCAAAGTTGCTCATAGACATAATTATATAAGCAGGGGTATATTTGGTTTAAGCTATTACAGTTTGTTACAGGGATCTATATTATTAACACCGGAATTGCGAATTCTGAAGTCGAACCGAGCAGAATTTTGTAACGAAAGACACTGAGAATAAATAACACATCTGTGAGCCAGAGTTTGGTGTGTATAGGTTAGTGACTTCTTGCCAATCAGTCGATTGGCCTTTCTTCGGATGTGATCTAGAATGTCTGTGTGTATCCCAGCAGTACCGTCTCAGATGTGGGGGAAAGTACTCCGTTATGGGTCTAATCTGAGATTTGTTGAAAGTTATCAGTTGCTGGGGGATAAAGTATTTTCTGGCTCTGAAGTGGAATTCCTGTTTTTGTGATATAGTTGTGGCTATGTTGTAGACGTGCGTTAGCCCCAAGAGATGTTCAATGATGGTAAGGCTTAGGATTTGTAGCGACCTTGAATGTTTAGTTGCATGCGGTTCATAAGTATCGGAGCGAGGTGCAATAATTTTTTGTGACATGAGCAATGATTGTATCCTTTTGCTGCTAAAGGATAACAAAATTGGCGTGAATCCATTGAAGAATGTTTTCGAGGTCTCTTTCGATGGAGTTAGTATAGATGTGTGGGGAGGTGTCATGGTTGCATATAGATGGCACTTGTGTGCGAAAGGGTAGTGAAGAATGGATGGTTGTATCATCTTCGTTGGAGTGGGCATTGTTGCAGATGGCATCTTCTTGTGTCACGGAGTACTGAGTTTTTAATTTGGTCGAGCCAATATCCTGGTAATAGCGTCATATTTTCTATAGAATTCTTATGGAGACACTAAGCCAGACATTCGTAAAGGGGCGAGTATTATTAGTTACATATACCATCATACACACATTATCTTATTTCAGATTGATGAAAAACTATATTAATTCTTATACGCTTCGAACTGCAAACGGAAAGTTATGAAACTAAGTACTGCAGAGAATGTAATGTGGTTCCCTACTACTTCTGCCAATCCACCAATTTATGGTATTGTGTTATTATTGATCAACTGTAATAGCAGAACTATATAATGTGTAGAATACAAACTTAAATTTGTAGTATTACTAGAACTAACCTGGTTGTGGACGCTGTATTTTTATAAATGTTATTATGAATAGGTTGAGGTTGCAATTCTAGAATAAAATTTGTACGGTAGACTAGACTACAGCAAATGTAAACATTATATGGTCAATTAGATTAGAGTAAACAAATATTTTATAACCAATATTAACCATTACTTTCCAAATATTTCAGTTGAAATCCATTTAAATCAATTTATATTAACATTTCTGATTATCAGAAAATAGAGCCGTGACCGATTTAGTGCCATCTTGAATGCTCTCAAATCAACGTAATGCAATGAATTGGCATTTTTGATCGTCACAAAATTCAGTTACTCTTTTTAGTTTCATATGCAATGTAGCTAAAACATATTGGTGAATAATGGTTAATAGTGGTTTCAGATTATTTATTTGCGCCACATGTGTAAGCTTGTGCCTCTGTAAGAATTCGATAGAACATCAGACACTATTACCAGGAAATGTATTTTCTTTATCGCTTAGTCATGAGGGGAAAAGCAGTGCTATTACCGTTTTCAGGACCTCCGAGACTAGTGTGAGGGAGGAAGGTATCCTCAGACCGGAGGACCTGACCCGAATGTTTGCATCAGAATGGAATGTGCTAAAGGCAGCCAAGGGCCAGGTGGTGGTGTTAAACCAGGTGACGGATTATGTTTACCACCCAAGTAGGCCACGGCGGGATTTCAACTGAGAACGCAAAGAGCCGAAGCAAATACTCTAATGATTTCACCTGTCAACTGCCCTAGACTGGTACTTTAATTATCAACTACGAATGGAGGCAAAGTTGACCTCGGTAGGATTTGAACTTAGAGAGCAGAGAGCCGGAACGTATACTGCAAGGCATTCTATCCGACGCTCTAACGACTCTGCCAATTCACCGCCTATAATAAACAATAAGACGTTTTACCGTATGATTACAACGTAGTGATGTTCTTTATGGGGTTATTGCTGCCACTTAGCACTAGGTAGGTTTTTCAGTGCAGACCTACAATCAACATGTTCCAGCCGTGGCTATCCATACTTTGTTTCAGACATTCTCTATCTAGAACTAGTTTATACAATGTTTTGAAGATGGTTGCGTGTGATTCAATAGAGATTTCGCTGCTATTTCTAGCAAGTTGAACGGCTCTTGTTGCTGTTCATGTTACTTGCCTGGTCAGCTGTGATTGATCACACTTATAACTAAAGGCGTTCCAGCCGTGCTCATTCCATATCTTTCAGACAGTTTATCTCGGAATGCATTATCCAATGAATCATTCATTTTCTTAAGACGGTAAGGTGTGATTTGAGGGAGATTTGGCTGCTATATCTAGAAGGTCGAGAACCTGTTCTGATGCCCTTTTATTGGTTTGTTATATTAGTGTTATATGTATAATCGATCGTAGAATTATTACAGATCCTGGTAGAATAAATAGTAGTGGGGCAATAAGTAATAATAACGGCCAATAGTAGTTATACCTGTTTTTGTTAATCTCTTTATCTCTTTTACTGGTTTGAGCCAACCCAAGATTATAGAAGAACATTCTTCGCCAAAGCAGTCATGCAATAGGATCGAACTCGGCACCCCGTTGTTTTGAGGCGTAATTCTTAAACACACAGCCATGCATGCACCTTGTTCCATATATTACTTTTTTTTTTATTATTCTACTGTTTTTTTAAAAATTATTCTACTTTTTTTTTAAAAATCATTTTAGTTGGCCGATTTCTAGAGCATCAGATGAAATGCTCTGCGGCGTTTGCTCTGTCTCTTTACGTTTCTGGGTTCAAATCCTGCTTAGGTCAATTTTGCATTTCATCCTTCAGAGGTGGATATAATAAAGTACCAGTCAAGTACCGGGGCCGATTTAATCGACTAACCCATCCCTACAAATTTCTGGCCTTGTGCCTATGTTAGAAACAACTATTTTCCTGGTTTCAATCATTGGACTGCAGGCCTGCTGGGGCACCGCATTACATGGATTTTAGTATGGTACTTATTTTTCCGATCTCTTTTTATCGAATGGCTAAGTTATATATTTCACTAGGAGACGAAAATCGCACTACCGATTCCGTCAACCAAATTCCTCTCTCAAGATACTGGTCAACCCTAGCCTATGGGAGAAAACCCTTGCTCGTGGCCCCGTGCTGTGGGAAGGAACCCAGAGCAACGCAGTTGCGAAAATAACATTTTAACCAGACGCCCATGTCTGCACCCATATTAACAGATCATGTTCAGTGTATTCACTATGTGCTCGTCTTAAATACGTTCGTGGATAAATATCAGTAGGAACAACAAATCCCATTTCATCATGGAATTGATTATTTACGAGGCAAAGAAATAGAAAATTGCTGTCAGCCATTTTATATTAAAACTGAATGACTTTATTCGCTGTTCGTAAAAAAAGTTTTTTGTAATACTTTCTTTTTTACAATGCAAAGGAAAATTATTTAAAATTAAATATTTAAAAAAATAAAACCCTCAAAGTATAATATATAAGAATAATGGTTTTCTAAAGCATTGAAAACATTTAGATCGTTTACGTCAGTAGTTTCAAGAAACCACCCATGAGCAATCTCAGCTATTAGCTCTACTGTCAAATGAGGAGTTGAACTGACCACCCACAGAGAAACAGTTAAATTCCTCTATATCTCTCT
>JAOPJM010383302.1:0-11459 GCA_027124095.1 Muusoctopus leioderma | reverse complement strand
CGAATAATAAGCTTATATCAATTAACCAATTAAACGGACCAGTTTTTAAACTCAGTTTTTCATTTTAATACTTAATATATTTGTCTTCGTCAAAGAAAATAGGTTAAGTCATGTACCTATTCCCAGAAGGCAATAATCTATGAGCCCATGATCCTATTCAGTCTATATAAACCTAAAAAAGAAAACCTATTTATAAAAAGAAAAAAAATGACTGTCAAAATAAACATTTCTTTCGTTTGGCTTTAAGTTTACTAATATATACTGCTCGATCAGAGCTGACCTGATAACACAAGCAACCTTAAATATATGATTTTTAATATAGGCACATTTGTGGGTAAGGCATAGTCGATTAGATCGACACCAATATTAGGTTTTTACTTTATCGACCTCGGAAAGATGAAAATCAAAGATGGCCTCGGCAGGATTTCAACTCAACGTAAAGAAACGTGACCAAATACTGCAAGGTATTTTGTCCGACGCTCTATTGAGTCTGCCAATCCACTTCCCTAGCAACCTTAAATATATGATCAAAAATAAAAACTGGTGTAGATGCATCGTGGCGATTCTCGATCCAAGAGTACATAACATTATTCACTCAATTATTTCCCTTGTTTGAAGTGCTGTTCTCTTGTTATAATGAAAGTGGTAGCTAGTACGGTGGCCCAAGAAGTAAGATGTTGGCAAGCCGAGGTTATCGTATAGTTTAAATTTTCAGTTGAAGCAATTTAACTTCACTTACGGAAAGTGTGAAGGACACACCTCCCAATTATCCCTGGTTTTTGTGTTTAGTCAAAAAGAAATCAATACAGGTTCTGAGTTCAAATCTCACCGGAGTCGACTATGCTTTTCATCCTTCCGGAGTCGATAATATAAGCTTCAGTCAAGTACTGGTTCAATATAATCGACTATTCCCTTGACCCAGATGTGCGACCTGTGCCTATGTTATAAATCAATATTACAATACAGGCCTAATACCATTTCTTGTCTAACTAAATAAGCCCTCTTTGTAGGAATGGAAATAAAGTAGACTGAATCAGCCTCCATATATGCATGGATTTTAAGAGTGGTGGATTTTCAGAATCGATAGAATGTCTGACCAAATACTTTTCGGTATATAGTTATGTCCCTTAACGGTCATAGTTTAAATTCTGCCTTGGTTAACTTTACTGTCCGAGCGTCGATAAAATAACCACCAGTCAAATACTGGGGAAGATTTAATCGACTGTTCCCATTCACGAAAATGTGTGACTTTGTGCCAATTTCAGAATCAATTTATTAATGGTATTTCATATATGAACGAAATACGAAGACGGTCTTTACAGGATGTAAATCTAGACCCCAACTTGTGGATGCTGAAATGTATGAAGATCGACCCACTGCTACCTTGATCATATCCCCGCCACGTAATGTTAATTTAGTGGAGCCGTGTTAATTAGATAAAACATGAAGTTCATAAAATCTTATTAAGATTTATATTTATTGAGATTTCTCTCATAAAAAAGTAATAATCATTCAGATTAGAATAATATCTTTACAGATGCAAAGTTCAAAAAGAGCATTGTAACTAATGAATTTATTGGAATGTTAAGAACGGCTTAAATGTTTATTGCAATGTGATTGGATGAAAGATCAACGATTGATAAGGAAGTCATTAATCGTTGGTCTTTGTACTTATTATTATCCAGGGTGGGAAGATTTTAGAGAGAGTCAGTGTTTATTTTCGTCCATCTATGTTCTCAGTCCAAATCGCACCGCTGTCACTTTGTATTTCATTCATCTGGAGTCATGAAATAAGCACAAACTTGGAGTGATTAAATAGGGTGTATCGTTACCCCAACAGAATTGGAAATTGTACTTACTAAGACTGAACAAAATTAACTTCATTTTATATGTGTTACTGGCACAATCTAATCACCGAAGACTTGAACTTTTGATTCGCTTGTGCCATATTCCTAAAATTAAATATGAAGCTGAAATTTCGGTAGGCATCGTAGAATAAATGTAAAGTTTGTTTTACTTCTTTTTACTCTGCTGATATATGGAAAAGACACTGCGAGTGAGATGCATTAATCGTCTCAGCCAACTATCATTTCATATGGGTAAGCTTTACTTATGTATGTTAAAGATTGTGAGGCAAATATTCATCCTGTCTGAACAACTTCCTGTTTTCTTACTGTAATGTAACAGGCTTTGAACTTTACAATGATGTACCTGTCTTAGCCTTTTTATAATGTGGCGGAATCAATTAAACTGAATTAGTAAGAAAGTTTGCAAGGTGAGATAGGTAAAATCATGTGTCTTTACCACATCTTAAGATAGTTTTCTTTTATAGAATACAAACTCACAATCTAGTATTTGTACGATCAATATTTTATAAAATAAGCTACTGAGACTCTTTTCTAAAACTGCAATAAAAGATAAACACTAAAAAAAAAAAAAAACTCCCGCCTTTTTAATTATTATCACCAAAAAAAAGTTTAAAATCGATTTGAAGCTGAAAACAAGAATAGAGACACTTGAATTCTTCTCCATCTGGCCGATTTTCTGAAAACTGATAAGACAGACACTAATTAGAGAACTGTCAGTGGTATAGAATTTTGAAATAAAGAAAAAAAGAATGAAATATATGAAATAAACGACTCAGATTCCTTACATAGAAATACTCAAAGATGTGCAAACAAAGGAAAACGAAATTATTTTTTAGCAGATTCAGCATCTATTTTCATAAAGATAATTTTTCACCATTGAAACTGTCTGTAGCTGCATCGACTTTATTTCATTACTTTCAGTATTTATTTACGCCAGACAGTGGTGTTTTCGGTCGTAAAATATCTTCACTATTCAAATTTATGACTTGAAGTAAAAAAAAAAAAGTATCACTTAGCAAGTAATAACGTGTTGTTGATATTGGAAGTGAAGAAAATCTGTTGATTTATAACGTGCTAACTCAAGAATCGTCGTACACATAATAAATATTCAGTTTCGTGTTGCTACAAAGTAACCTTTGTCTCGTTGTATTGGGGCGGTGGTTCACTGATAGAATGCTAGCCTTGTTGCTTCTGATGCCGACTTCGTGTCATGTCTACAACACTACACCACGATGTTTATAAATGATGATTTCTATCTTAAGATACAAGACTACAAATCTTGATGGAGGGACCAGTCGATTTGTTTGATCCCGGTTCTTGACTCATACTTATTTTATCGACCTCCTCCCCCGTCCCATGAAAGACAAAGTCGAGCTCCCCAGGATTTGGAAAGTAAAACGGTGTAACTACATACCACATAAAGTTGCAGTGAAAGAGATTCCCTGGCCATACTGTAGTGTCTATACTCACTGTAGACTTTCTGAATAACAGACTCCAATGTTATCTTGTGTGGCACATGTATTGTAAACTTAGACGCATGCGTCATACATAAACAGTTTCCTTAAACAGGCATTTTTAACAACTATTTGGAACAAGGAAAGAGAATGCTTGCAGAGTGAACGTCCTACATCATTACTCAGACCATTTCTCTCAATTTAACGAGTCTTTTGTGGATTCTCCCATCCGTTATATCAATAACCTTGTCTTGTAAGTTTTATAAGTTTGTCTGAGGACAATTCTAACAGAGTAGAAATGCCAGGCCACCTCTTATTTCACTAACTTATAAATATAAGCAGTTTCCAATAATATACTTTATAAGTAAACAAGTTTTGATGGAGATCAAATAGAAACGAACAAATCTTATGATTAGAACCCCATGAAGGTTTTCACAAATATATCACTTGCAAGTTTATGAATTGAAAACAGAATTGTCCATTGGGATTGAAGTTATATGAGCTAATTTGCATACGAATACTTTATCTATTGGTTTATATACGTTAGAAATTGTGTAGATGCTGGAGAGGGTGTTCGTGTTTTTATTTTGATTTCAATAAAACCTAATCTCGTTTTACTTGCTGAAAAACTATCTGTAATTGGTGAGAAGAAATATTAATTGGGTACATAAGTTAGATTATCTCAAATTAGCACTTTCTTCCATCGCTCCACCCTTAAATTCACTAAAGGAAGAGAGATGGAAGAAAGTGGAACGACCAAAACTTTCCCGTGGGAGAATCAATAGATAAAGTAAACTACTAGCTTCGGTCAGGAATCGAAAGTGTGTTACGTAGCCGGCTTTTCGGTGGCTAGAAATTAAATATTACGGGAAGTTAATCTTTTTTATATTAGTTTTGAAATGAAAAGCCAAAGATGCGACTAGAAGTAGAGCACTGGGTTAAAAGCATTACAGTTTTTAGGGTACTTTCCTGTTATCGACAGCCAATTTTGTTTTTACTAAAGGATTAGGTTAAGTTAGGGTTAGATTAGGTTAGGATTAGGGTTGGGTTAGGGTTAGGATTAGATTAAGTTAGGGTTAGGTTTAGGGTTAGTAAAAAAAGATTGGCTGTCGATAACAGGAAAGTACCATTTTTAGTTTTCCCTTCTCGATCCAGGTTCATATCTTACCAGTATCAATTGAGACTGTTATCTTTCTGGGATCAATAAAATGAATATCAGTAATATTACTGTTCTATTTTATGCGCATAAATAGAGTGAATTGTTTGGAATTTTGGTGATCAGAGGTATCCATCATCGGAGATAAGCCCTATTGATTTCCTTTGGGAGGAGGGAACAGTCGATTATATCGACTCCAGGGGTCGACTGGTACTTATTTTATCGACCCCGGAATAATGAAAGACAAAAATCGATCTCGGCGGGATTTTGACTCAGAAAGTAAAGGATTGTAACTAAATAAAACAAGGAATCTTGTCCAACGCTCTAACACCCTCATCTGCAATATATTGATTTAATTTAAGTAGTTATACAACAACAACCCTAAAAGTGCAATCAATTATGAGTTAAATTATGAGTGAATTATGAGTGAATTGTTAAATTATAAGTTTGGGGAGTTTAGTAAAAATGAATAAATCTCGTAAAACGAGAGACAATCTCTTGAAGTGAATTTGTAACCTGGTTTATATTCTACACTAACACATCTAATGTCCTTGATAACGGTTCAGATATCACAGAATTCCAACTATCCTCTGATTAACACACATTACTTCTAATCAATTGAGAAAAAAAACTTCATACTAAACTTGAAAATTTAGTTCCAAGTTCAAATCTTGTCGAGGTCGATTTGTATTTCCACCCGCTGAGATTATTTTTAATGGCACTCAGCAACCTTTCACCGAAGTTCATCATTCCTGCCTGAAGCTTTTTTTGTTAACGTAAGTTACTGATGCACTTTGGTGACACAAAACATTCCTAATGTCTGTTGTAAATCTGAGGCTTTGAATGAGTAACGACTATTAATTTGGAACTATTGAATTTTTTTTAAATTCTTAAGTCAGAGATGTAGCAATGCTCGAAGACATTTCAAACTATTCTAGACTGAATAACAGAGATCATGCAATGACGTTTACAGAGTAATTATTGTCTTTGTATTGTTTCAGGTTAGTAGTCGAAAAACCTACTTGTGTGTGAAAGGATTTCCAGAGAGTTGCGAATCAGTAGAAAAAGGAGGAGTGAACAAAGAGGCGTTACAAAGAATAAATAACGGAAGGAGATGAGACGTCTACATCGAATAGGTTAAAGTGGAGATTGCATTTTGTTTTATGGGTTCGGAGGAGCGATGGCTGCTATAGTATTAGTAGAAGTGACAAACATTATACAACCCCAGGGTGAACGTTTGGATGTAGAGTGTTGGTAAGTAAAATAAAACTTCTGAGTCAAGTGGCTTCTTCTACGATGCGTTCCAAAATTTATATTTTTCTGGATGTGCTCAGATGTTTAAGCCTTATTCTAGTGAAGTGTTTCCTAAAGTGAGCACTAGCATCCTCCAGGAGGGCGTTGGTATTTCTTAAGGAAGTTCGGTGTTCTGATTAAAGACATCCCTAAAGCTAACGCAGTGTTAGGTTTATAGTTATCTCTTTATAATTCTAGATGTCATTATTGTCTATTATGTCACCCATTTACCTGAGTAATGATATAAGGAAGAGATGAGGAGTCAAGAGATCGTTGGACTAAAACACGTTTAAGAATCACTGTTAGTTGGTTATTTAGCCCAAGTAAGCCCTATGATCAAAAGCGTTCCAGCTGTGGTCATTCCAGTTTCTTCTCAGACATAGTGTATCTAGGAATACTTTATCCAGTGTGTCCTTCGTTTATTTTTAGAAGATAGAGTGTGACTTGATGCAAATTTGGCTACTATTTCTAGCAAGTAGAGTCACCACGTAGAGGCTCCCTCGTTTTAATCAGGTGTTCTACCATTTCTGTCACTCAAGCAAACATTGGATCTATAATAATTAAATCAATGGTAATCTTGGAAATTTTACATTTTTCATCCTTATACCATCTGTGAATAAATCACACCTTTTACTTTTGGATATTTTGCCTTGCACATTATTATTTTACTTAATCAGAGGAGGAAGGCAGTTCTCATAGCCTTTGCAGGACTCCTGACATTGGTGGTAGAAAGGGAGGAAGAAACCACTGTTCATGTTTAAAAGCAGTGCATCAAGATATCGATGTATTTATCCCAAGACTGGGGAGCTCTTGGATATGGGTTAAGACTCAACACTTAACCTGGACCGAGGCTATAGGTTAAGACACTTACTCAAGATGCTGCGCAGTGGGATTGAACCCGATACTTCATGATTGAAAAACGAACATCTTAACCACACGGCCATGCTTGCGCCCAATGATACGTCGCTTTCAATTGTTTTCTATCTCGTTCACTCTGCTCTATAAGTGTCCATTTTAACAAGGTGCAATAGAACCAAATTAATGCAGTTGCCCAATTGTTTATATTTTTCCTTATATTCGTTTCTAACAGCTCGGTGGATGTCCGAATCCGTAGAGACATGCCGAGTAATTTGTGCTACTGAGTTATATCTCTTTACGTTCTGAGTTCAAATCATATATATTTTTCTGGATTTGATATGCTAGAAATTATTATGTTTGTTTCTAAGATTTTTCTAATAGTTGAAAATTAGCTTATAACTCCTTCCACTATGATTTTGTTTATATTTTCAATATGATTTGCTTCCGTAACACATTTATAACACTGCTGCCTCCCACCAACCTATTAATAACTTCATCATCTCGCATATAATATAATCATAAAGAAAGCGTTTTTTCCATTTGTTCTACTACTACTACTACTACTACTACTACTACTACTACTACTACTACTACTACAATCAAAACGCTTCTGAAAGGTGGCCATTTAGTCTGACCTCCGAGTAGAGGCCACTGTATATTGAAGTGAACCAGCCTCTGAAAACGGGACCGAAACCGGCTACCCTGAAGACAGCCGCCAAGTAACGATTGAGGTAAATTGAGCAGAACCCCACCGAAACCAGGTTTGAAACCCACTCCCTCTACGATTTATCGCATGGGATGAAGGTTGAGGTTTATAGATCTGCTCGAGATCACATAGGCCTGCGCTTTCCCGACCACACTACCGATGACAGAGACAACCTCTTTGATACCATCGTCTAGCAGTATTATGGGCCGAAAATTATCAATTACGCCCCTCTTTGTTTGCGTCCTTCCTCAGCACCGCTATTACTCCTCGGCTCACAGGACTGGGAATTCTACTGCTCCGCTGCCAGTTGCAGTTGACGTCAGCCATGACTTCGGCGAACAAGTGTAGTATATATGCGTAAAGAGCAGACCATCCAAACCAGGCGGTTTGCCCCTCGTACAACTACTTAACGCCATCCGTATCTCAGCTGCTGTTATCGGCTTTTCGCAGCACGACGCATCTTCTGCCGAGAGCTACGACAGACCGTCGAGTTAGGCACTAAAGTCTACTACCGTCTTCGGTCCTCCGTGCGCTCCAGAGAGTTGAGCATTGTACCGCAGGAAAGACGCTCACATCTGTTTAGAATCGAGTAGCAGGCACCCGTCCTGGTCCGTCAAACAGTGAATCACCACATCATGTCTCTTCTACTTAGGCCCATCGAACGGCTTTGTTCTTTCGTTTCTTAAAGCACGCACCTTAGCTCAGACAATGTAACCTTTGTGCTTCGCGTTGAAGAAATGGTCGACGTCTATTCTCGCTGCTAACACGTTGGTTGCAATGCCTTTCCTAATCGTCTCTTCTAATTTGGTCACTAGCTCTCCCTATAATCTATTTTTCTGTATAACTACTTCTTTGCTAAACCTTATAGATTCTACTCTAGATCACCGCCTTCAGAGCGCCCTACCACCGGTTGTTGTCAACTACCGCCAAACTTAATTGCTAATGCGGTCACTGTAGGCTTTGCGGGGCAGGAACGACGTGTTCAGCTTTCAATCGCCAAGTCCCTGTCTGTACGTTCTATCTAGGTCGACCATGCAGATCACAAATTTGTGGTCTGTGTAGCCAGCCGGTTGAAATGTGGACACCCTACCTACCCTTGTCCACTGACCTAACAAATACTCTGTCTAGATACGATCTGGATGACTCGATGCGGTTGCTCCATGTCCACATTGGCGCATTCTGGAAATCCATCGGTACTTGTCAGACGGTTGGAACTATTTGAATAAGTTTGCAAGGGTTTTACACTATTCCCTCTCCCATCGGCTAGCTCACACAATCCCGGCATGCGTCTTTAATGCCATTCCAGTCACCCACTAGCATTAAAGAGCAGAATGTTCCCCCCAAAGACTTCCATATACCTGAAGAAATCTTGCAAAACGCTTCTAGACGCCTGAAGAAATCCGACCACCCAACCCCTGTCGGGGCATAGTTGGCCACTAGTCTGAAGGTACCACCTTTGCTACTGCTCACAACCAGCACCACTGACTTACTGTCTGGGTCCAGGATGATCATCCGTACCTCGAGATACAAACCTTTCCGAATCAACACTGCCATCCCACCTCATGGTCCATGCTAAGTAACAGATGCGTACACCTCGTAGTCGTCGAAGATGGGCGCGAAGGTGTGAGACCAAAATATTCTGGTCTCACTGGGGACTACCACATCTATACCTAGTGATCTGAGGTCGTTGAGCAAGTGACCTTGCTTCCAAGCCAACCTTAGTCACGGGCATTTATGTATCCTACCCTAAATATAGCCACGTTGGTCGGAGAAAAGGCAGTGAGACAGTGGTCAGTTACCAAGCTGCTTTTTCTTTCTCCAGGGAGGGCAGTAGATCCTGTGGTGTTTGATACTACCACATGTATAGCACTTGGGACTTCAGCCTTCTACAAAAGGTTTCATTTGATCTCCTCTCATCAGGTGAATGTGGTCTGGACCATTATGTGGCCTACAAAGGTTAGCAGAATTAGCAGCTCCAACCAGGTATCCAACTAGTTTTGGAAAGAGTTTGATTTCGTTTCGATGATCTCATGTTCTTCTAGGATCATCTTCATGTATTGAATATTTGTTTGAGTGATACAGCTTGTACTGTGACTATGGTAATCCGTCGCCCTATATAGTATGGCAGAAGGAGGTATTCTTCAGAAGCGCATACTATCATTGTTAGCCTTCGGGCCTCCTTCTTCTTGGTACATAATGCCAGAACAGTTCAGTGGGTTGTTGTTGCTTGTTGCTGCAAGCACCCCCTTTTCTCCTTATCAGTGTCTGTGAGATCGGAGATGGGGGGATAAGGGGCTAAGCCTTTGCTTGTGAAAGTGGCGAAGATGAGGTTTTGAGTGGCAAAGTCCTTCCAAATGCTTGAATCACCTACCTCTTCGCCTCTTATTGAGTAGCCGGCAATATTTTGTTGCGATATTTTTCTCTTTTATTTTTGATTAAAATTTACTTTTCAAAAATATAGCCCCAAAGAGCTGGAAACATGAAGAACCAACCAGTCCTTCAGGGTGGTGGCCGGTTCTGCAACAAAATAGAACACCAAAGTTAGTAATCAATCTCTAAAAGGGACAATTTATAGAGCGAAGTGAAACACGTCATACCTCGAAGGAAGCAATAATAATAATAATAATAATCTTTACTTTATTGGGCACAAGGGCCCAAAAGACATAGAATACAATATACAGAAGCTCACCCCTCCTCCGTTTTTTTATTTCTTTAGGGTAGAAAGCCATCAGATGGCCTTTACTGCCACAAGTATAACCAGAGGGCGTTTTGCCCTGCACCGCTATTCTCCACGGTTTGGTCTCCGCACCCTTGACAGGGCAGTGTTCCGGAATGGTTCTGTGGTCTTGAGGTGTCATGAGGATTAGGAAGTCTATAGTGACCCCTTCCGACCACATACCATTTTTTATTATCTTCGCACTCACCACCTGGCCATTATGTTCCACAAAGCTGTGAACCAGCTAAGGGGAGATATTGCTATCAATGCCCCTGACTGAAACTCTTGTGTTTCTTTTCCCCATATATTGAGGGACGTGCTTGTGGGTAGGTGTGTAGCACAATTTGAGCTTGCTGTTCTGCCTCAGCTTTGGTCCTGAAGTGTACGTTTATGGTCCCGTACGACTTCCCTCGGTCTATGAATGTGATGCTAGTCCATGCATCACATAAAACGTCATGTAGCTGCTATTTCGACGGCAAGCTGAGCTCCTTTTCCGAGGCATATATATGTGAGCATTCTTTTCGTCTGCTCCCGGACATATTCCTCGGGTTGGCTGACAGAGAGCTTGTTTGTAAAACTTTGCCACAGCTTTCTTCGTTCCTGGGATTCGTCCAAATCCAAAAAGTGTATGTTTGCTGCAATGCTAGCAGAACTGTTTTGTTTTTGTTTATGTGTGTTCGTGTACCTTTTTATGTTATTGTTACTGTTAAAATTCCCCATGTTTGCAAAATATTTCCTTGTGCTGCTATTATGTTCTTGAGTGTCTGTGTGTGAAACATTTTTTCTATTTGCTGAAGAGCTGCAACGTTTTCGTCATGTATGTTTTCGTGGGCGTGTTTGCCATGTCTTCATTTGTGTAGCTATTTTTAAAAATAGCAAAACAAAATGCAAAAATGTGACAAAATGTTCAAAAAGACCAACTTTTGGGGGCTGTCACAAAATGTGACAAACCCCACACAGTTTACAGGTCCCTTCTTCGTAAGGTAATCCAAAAAGTTTCAAAAAAAATCTTCTTCAGCACCTGGCACAAGCAGTATCTTCGGAGCGAGCAAAAAACATGTTCATTTGCTACGACGACCAATAATAATAATAATAATAATAATAATAATAATAATAATAGTAATAATAATAATAATAATGATTGTTTCTAACTTAAGCACAAGGCCGACAACGCCAGTACTTGACTGGTACTGTATTTTATCGACCCTTGGATGGATGAAAGGCAAAGTTGACCTCGGCGGAATAGTAATAATAATAATAATAATAATAATGATGATAATAATAAATTATTACCATTATATTGGGAAACCCTCATCGTTTCTCTCCTCTAGATATACCGTGTGTGTGTGTGTGTGTGTGTGTGTGTGTGTGTGTGTGTGTGTGTGTGTGTGTGTGTGTGTGTGTGTGT
>JAOPJM010383095.1:0-11460 GCA_027124095.1 Muusoctopus leioderma | reverse complement strand
CATATGTTATTTTATTGGGGACTAGTCTATAAAGTTAATCCTGTTTTGATCCGAGGCGATCTTGTACACCTACTTCTTGCAGGATTGGGTACTTTATTCTGTATGTGAAAGCCTTATTTTTACAAACAAACACGCAAGAATATATATACATATATCCATATATGTATTGTGTGTATGTATGTGTATATATATATATATATATATATATATATATATATATATGTATGTGTGTGTGTGTGTGTACGAGAGACAGATAGACAGAGAGAGAGAGAGTGTCCTACGATATAACAACAAAGTTACAAACTTGTGATAATTGAAAAAATTAAATGCATCTAAATGTATATGTAAAGTTTACAACTTTTCGTATATATTTATAAAAATGCATATGACGGTGGCGGGGGGGGGGGTATACTTATAGTGTGCAGTTACTGCTCTGTTTGCCAGTGTAAGATTGATGTCACATGTCTGTTAATTTGTGGAAAGTAGTCACAGTATGCCCTCTCATGTTTCAAAAATAATATTTGTTTCTTTTGTTGTTGTTTTTTCTTCCAAGTTTAAGATGGTAGCTGTTTGGTAGTGCATTCCCTGTTTTGTGACATTAATTTTCTGTGTATCTTTTCCTATGACTGATATTAAGTACAGAGTAAATGGGTTTTAGGAGGTGACTGGAAGACATCAGAAAAGTAAGTTGTCAACATGTCCCTTTTGAAGATCAGGACCAGATGTTTGAAGTACACATGTTCTTTTTTTCTGGTTTGAAGTACATGTGTTCTTTTTACAGACTGACTAATGTGGAAAAGTTACTCTTTTATTAGGGACATTTTAACAAAAACATGAATACAACTGTTTCATAGCTTTTTAAAATTCCATATTTTTCTGGAATTGTGCAATAGGTAATGTGCTAATGTTGTTAAAAATTATGCTTTTGCGATGCCTCTGCAATTGCACAATAAACACATATAGAAAGAAGTCATCACTAAAATGATATTCATCATTTTAAACATGTGATATTTGCTGTATCTATACACAATCTCCACACTGGTGACTCTCAATGTGTCCCAATGTCTCAATGCTTTCAACACAAACAAAAGTTTTAAATATTTATATCTAACTTTTGCACAAGGCCACATATTGGAGTTGGAGAGGGATATTGTTAATTAAATCAATCCCAGTATTTGACTGGAACTTTATTTTATCGGCCTTGAAAGGGTGAAAGGTAAAGTAAACCTCAGTAGGATTTGAACTCAGAAAATAAATGGTCATAATAAATATTACAAGGCCTTTTATCCGAAATATTAAATGTAAAACTTCCAACTGTTTGTTTAAATGACTACCATGTTTGGCTTCCCCAGGCAGAATCACAGTTCATCTGCTACAAAACAATACCTTACCTCTATTTAATCTCACATATTTAGGAGTTTGCAACTAATTTTTCAAATAAAACTAGGATTATTTAATTTCTAGTTCTAAACAATTCTATAAGTTCAAAGATTTATTTAATCTAATATTATCACCAGGTACTGGTCACCATAGAAGACATTGAGAAGATGAAAGGGAGAATATCTTTTGGCTTTTATGAATATCTCTTATGTGTTATTTAATCTCCATAATACAGCATAGACTTTCTTGTGGCTGGTGGATACAATTCTCCAGGATCTACCTCCTATGTTCTTCTAGTCAGGTGATGTTTTCAGCTCCTGAGTGAGCAGATACAAGGCCTTAAGTGAGATGCATGACCCCAAGTGAACCCACGTTTGCAAGATTATGTTCTTTTTTACCCAGTTCTAAAAATATTTATTTGATATCTCTTCCATTAATTGCTTTGGCCATCACATATCGTCATATGGAATTACCCTCTACCCTCTAAGGTTGAAGCACTCACAAATTATCATCAAAGAACTACAACATTTTTTTTTTTTTTAATAGTATATTTCTATCATAGATTCAGTCATCCATAGGCAGACATCTTGAGACCATTGTTTATGGAATTAAAAAGAGATAATGCAAATGAATTAATATGGGGTATGAAAATGGTTAAATCTTTTGTACTCACAAAACATGTTAATAGAACTAACACTGATAGCCCGTTCCATTCATCAGTTACACATTGCACTGACTTAATGCTTCTGATATTGCTACTGAGCAATTTCTGAACAGATTCTAGCTGCTTCTGGTGTTTTATAGTTGCCAATTACAACCAATGGAATAAAAATGCACTATTCTTGGGACTTTTTTGGCTTCTATCCCACCATCCATTTAAAAAAAATTCATTCTGAAAGACAGAAACGTCGTTGGTTTTACAGACCACAAACCCCTTGTATTTACAGTCATCAAAACATCACTGAATTAATCTGCATAGCAACTTGGGCATTTATCTTTCATCTTGGAATACACAATAGATATCTGTCATATCACTGAAAAAACATCCCATGTTGGATTGCCTTTCAAATAACATAATAGCATGCTCCCTACTTCACTTTTGAAGGTGCCCTGAAAAATTACCTGAGAAGACAGATTATGTGGATGAACTTTTACAGGTACCTTTAGAACTCCAGGTAACTGAACATTAGTAGTAACTTTGAAACTCAACAGTCCGTAAAGGAAACTTTCAGTCAACTTCAGATGAAGTTGATTTCAGTGAAGCTTGCCCTTACCTGTGAATCCAACACCTCTGTATATTTCAGTGAAGCTTGCCCTTACCTGTGAATCCAACACCTCTGTATATTTGAATTCACTACCGTAAAATATTCTCCATCAAAACATTGTATCACCAGCACTACCTGTGTGATACCATTACATGCATTGGAGTTGCCAAATTTGTGTTTGTTCAGTGCTACACTGACTACACAGTAGCCTATTCAGAGACATCATTTCAGGAAATATGACATGGTTGACCAACAAGTAACAGTAATTATATCAATTACACAATTTGTCAGAGTGGTCACCTGCTTGTAATGTCATCTATTTCACAGAGAACTATTTCAGACAATCTAACCTTTACAGCCATGTCTGGCTTTGTAGTTATTTCAAGAAAATACAAATTAATTTCATACGAAATTGAATGTTCATGCTTTGGAGAAAACTCTGATCTTTGTTAGCAAGCAAGATGACAACTATGGACAGGTTTCGCTCCTATTAGACCTCATCAGCAAAGTATTATCTTCTCAAGGCTGCTTTGATCAGAGGACAGAAATTTTTGCAAGTAGGAAAAGAATTACAAAGATCTTTGGTCAATATTATTCGGATGATTACAAAAAGATAACTAAGAGAAATAACTTAATTAGGAAACTGGCATGAATTATCTAAATGGCATGAATTTAGATAATTCATGCCATTTTTTCCATGTTCTTAAACACTGATGCTCTGTCTATAATTCCATGTGATATTCGTATTCCTTCTTACATCGCTTGATTTTTAAATCCGTTTGGATAGTGATTTAATGTTTCCAGGTAGCAAAGACAAAAATAACTGTTGTGTTGGTGCAGGCAGTTTTTTATGTGTTCTCTGTCAGCCCTATGTTGAAGGTTAAAGTGTTGTTAGAGGACATGTCACTGTGCCATACGATGTTTCTTTTAAATCATTTGCTTTTCAGGGGGCAGGCCTCTATAACATGGCAACTGCATGGCAGCCCTTGTCATTGTGGTTGTGGCCACAGATTACTGGCATTGTGCTAGACATGTTCCTCTTACAGCTGAAGCTCACCTTTATGTTGTTCTTGTTGAACAGCTGGTGGCATCTGTAGCTGCTCAGAAAGGTTTTGCTGGTGAGAAAGTTGCAGTTTTTGCAACACTGGTTTTTACATTGGTGTTTTATGGTGGGTTGTACCATGTATAATTCCTCTTCCTTGTGCGATTGGGATGGTTGTCATTCATCTCCATTGTACAATTGAAAACTGTTTCGTTAGCCTGCAATTTAAGAAACTAGTTGCAGCCTGCTATAGACTAGCAAATGTGACTCCTTCATTTATTATTATAATGATTTCGAAATTTGGACACACGGTCACAAGTTTGGAGGAGAACACAGTTGATTTAATTTACTCTAGTACTTGACTGGTACTTATTTTATCGATCTTGTGCCAATGTTAGAAATTATTATTATAATAAAAATATATATTATATATATATATATATATATATATATTGGTTAAGTAAAATGATGTTATATATTGCAGACAAATGATATTTCTATTGTCAATTGTCAAGTGAATTGATTTCATTTTACTTGGCACAAAGTCAATTTTGTAGATAGTATATATTGTCAATTAAATCAACATCAACCTCAATACTTTTCTGATTCTTTCTTTAACAAAACTAAATGCTTTAAGCCACTTAGTTCAGTGCTACAACTATATTAAATAAATTACAAACCCACTACAAAGCCTCTATACAGTTGTGCGACCTCCTAGAAATAGAAGCCAATTTCCCTCAAATCATACCCTACTGTCTTTAAAAAGGGAAGGTAACATTGGAGAATGTAGACCTAGATACACTATGCCTGAAAAAGTGATGAGATGGTCATGACTAATCCTAGGCCTGCCAATGTTTATATTATTCTGCCCTTCTATATATGTTTAATTCTAGAGTCAATAAATAGGTATTGATTATTTTTATTCTCTACAAATGTGTAACTTCAGGTAAATTCGATATTGCATTCTAAGGCACAGGGCTAATTGTTTGTGTGGACACAATGTATAAGTCAATCGAATCAACCCTGATACAAGAGTGACACTTATATTATTGAACTGACTCTGGCAGGATTTAAACTCAGCAAGTAGGCATATAAAATTGATACCGAAAGACATTTAGCCTCAGACATGCCCACTGCGCTTTTATGGGAATGTGATTATGTTATGCCTTTTTTCAGTGATAACTGGAAATCGAAATCAGCTTCTAGACTCAGACCACCAAGAGTTACTTCTTGCTCTGCAGTTGTTGTTTTTTAAATAAATAAAAAGCCAATATATGCAAGGGAGAGAGTATCATCAATTAAAATAACCTCAGTATATTATTGGTATTTATTTTATTCACCCAGAAGGATGAGACGAAAAGAAACTCCAGCTGGATTTTAATTGGATATTAACCCATAAACGAGAAAGACAATACAATGAGCAATATATATCAATACATGTCAGTGTCCTTAGCACTAAAATTGCCAGAACTTTACATTTATTCTTCCCATACAAATCTCAATATTTGAGTTTGTATTTGAAAATTCATTAAAATAAAATTGATCTAATTATTGAATTTTTTTTTTCACCAATTTATCACCTGAGAACAGGGACAGAGCAGACAAGATCTACTTGTATAGTGAGAGCAGTGGCTGAGCAGATTAGGCCTACATATCAGTATAGTGAGAGCAGGGACTGGGTAGACTAGACCTACATATCAGTATAGTGAGAGCAGGGACTGGGTAGACTAGGCCTACATATCAGTATAGTGAGAGCAGGGACTGGGTAGACTAGGCCTACATATCAGTATAGTGAGAGCAGGGACCAAGTAGACTAGGCCTACATATCAGTATAGTGAGAGCAGGGACCAAGTAGACTAGGCCTACATATCAGTATTTATATAATATCGTATTACTAGTGTAGCATGAATTTGTGTTTCCATTTACACTACATTTGATTTTGTTACATTCTCTAACCCTGTTCAGCTGCAATATTCTTACATATCTTTTGACTAACAGTGCCATATCTTGTTCATTGTATGAGGGATGTAGCAGTTATTGATTGTGATGGTAATGACAGGGATGTAGCAGTTATTGATTGTGATGGTAATGGATCTGGTCATTATCATTGCCATCAACAGGATATAGTTTCCTACATGATGCTAATGTTGTTGGTCCTAATGATGGTAATAGAAATGTTTATGGCAATAGTTGTTCATGTGGGTACTGGTGGGTTGTGATAATGATTTATTTGTTGCTGCTTAGCCCTGATCTAGAAGCTTTATGACCAAAGGCATTCCAGCTATGCCCATCCCATCTTTTATTCCGACGTAGGACTGCATAATCTACTGTATCCTTTCTTTTCAAGAGAGATGGGTGGAATTTGAGGGATATTTGGTTGCTATATCTAACAGATCGAGCAACTGCATACAAGCTCCTTTATTGGCTCATATTGACATAGTTGTTGCTGTTCGTGGTGGTGGTGGTGGTATAATTGATGTTGATCAAAAGCATGCTTTCTTTATTTCTTTGTTAATTTATTGTTTTCTTTTTTCTTTTTATAATTTCAGCAAAATGCAGAATGTGGAAGGATTTGTGGAAACAATAGTTGTAAATGTATTGGAGAAAAGGGATCTCGGGTGAATATATTTCTCCTTTTATTCCTATTTATTCTTCCTTATATTCCTATTTATTGATCAGTACATAAAAATGCCTCAACTAATTTGTATAGCATCTAGTATAAAAGTTGTAATTCATGGAATACAAAAATTACATTCAATAAGAATGAAATGTGGCTCTTCTCTGTATGTTGAGAAGTGATTTTCTTAGATTTTTCCTTATTAGAAAAGATTAACTTCACACTACTCATACACTATTTCTGTGTATTATTTGAGAGTTACAGCTGACTGAATCTTTACAATCTATCACTGAAGAATTTTATCCTGTCACATGCACTATGCTGTGCTTATGACTAAAAGTCTTAACTCTTAATGACTCAGTCTACTTAGCTGTAAATACAAACTATGGAGAGCTACAGATAATGAGAGTTTTGTTTGCCTTTTTGTCAGCTTTTGTTCAGCTTAAATTCTCCTAAAACTAAAAGCTGTGATCAATTAACATTTAATCCTGGGAGAGAAATATCTGTCAACTATTTCGCACATTAAGAAATAGGATAGACTCCAGTATATCACAACACTTTCCAGTAATAGTAGTAGTTGAAACCAACATTTAAAAAAATGATTGTTTGTATTATATGTGAATGTGTGTGTTTGAGAATGTGGCATGCATATTCTATTTAAGTGGCTGGCAAGAATAACTTATGCTATCAATAAGACTCCAGAGCAGAAGCTAACCACACTTTAATGAAAGCTACTCTCTAATTAGAGAAAGTGATTTGTTTTTTATTGGTTAGTCAGGATGGAAGGCAATGCCCATCACTCTTTTTTGCAGGGCATCTGAGACTGGTGGGAGGGAGAGAGGGAGGTATCCTCAGACCAGAGACCTGGTCTGAATGCTTGCAACAGAGTGAATTCTGCTAAAGGCACCTAAGGGCCAGGTGGTGGTGTTAAACCAGGTGACGGATTAAGTCTACCACTCAAGTAGGCCACGGTGGGATTTGAACTCAGAATGCAAAGAACTGAAACAAATACCTCAAGGCATCCTGTCTGACACTCTGGTAACTCTGCCTGGACTGGTACTTTATTTGATATACCCCGAAAGAATGAAAGGCAAATAATCAAGTTTTCCTGATAAAAGCCAGCAACACACATTTGCAAGCATTTTACCAATCTATGTGTCACTTCAAACAGAGCTGTAACACAATTGCCATATCAACTGATCAACTCATGAATTTCTATCAGACCTAACACTATCTAATATTGATTTTTTACATTGGCATAAGGCCCCAAGTTTGTAGGGGAAGTATGTAGTCATTTAAATTGAATCAGTACATAACTGGTACTTATTTTATTGAACCACAAGGGATGAACGACAAAGTAGTATTTGCACTCAGAACACAAAAGGATATAACTAAATGCTGTTAGGCCTATAAACTGCCATTCTACAGCTTCTGTCACTCCACCACTTTATGCAGTCTAATAATATAAAATACTATGTGTCTCGATTTTGCCTGTCATGCAAAAAAAAAAAAAAATTAAAGTCTAAGGGAGATAATTCTTTCAGCAATTTTTAACAATCTCAGTCTTATTATGATTCCATTCACATCTAAGATATTTTATAATAATAAATCGACCCAGTAATTCACTGGTATTTTATTTTTATTAATATCGGGTGAATGAAAGGAAAAGTTGACCTTTGCATGATTTGAACTCAGAATGTAAAGGACTGTAACTAAATACTGCAGGCCCAACACTCTACCAACTCTGCTAATTCACCTTAAGTCTGTTTTTTTTCTTAATGATATATAATTCTTTCGAAAATATTATAATTAGTATTTTCTACAGAAATTTGTTATTTTCCCACAATAATTTAATTAAGGAAAACACACATTAAACAGTCCAAACTCAGAGGGAAATCAACAAAGTTGAAATATTAAAGCAAATTCTTCAAAAGAATACAATTAAAGTAGCTGATATTTTTTATGGCATAGGTATTCTAGTAAATAAACCATAACATTTATACAAGATATAACACAAGATTAGCTCTCCTTCATTAAATCTCCACAGAAAAATTGTAAAAAGACCAGCAATGAAATCTTCTCAGGCTACAAGCTGCTCTGTTTTAGAATTATTATTCTATATATATTTCAGCCAACTAGAGAACCTCTACACGGTTGCTCAGGCTGCTAGGAATAGCAACCAAATTCCTCACATTGGAAAATGTAGTACTAGATGTACAAAAACACAGGATGATCATGGCTGGAATGCCCTTGATCATGGATCTGCTCAATCAAGGCTGACCTGGGGCTTAACAATACAACAAGATATATTTCACTACAGTTTTTTTTCTCAGTTGCCCCCAATGAGAACTAGACAATGAGGATGAAGACAAATGCATTCTTAATTTCTGTTACTAAGCATGAAATAGCATATTGGAATGTACGAACACTCATTGATGATGAAAACAGTGAACGACCTCACCGATGAACTACTTTGATTGCAAAGGAATTATCTCGCTATGACATTGAGATTGTAGGCCTCTCAGAAACTCGCCTTTCTGATGATGGCCAACTCACTGAAGAGCTCTACGGATACACCTTCTTCTGGAAAGGAAATCCTGCTGGACAGAGAAGAGATCAGGGTCTGGGTTTTGCAATCAAAACATCTATTGTAAAAAATCTACATGAGCTTCCTTTAGGCAAATCAGAGCACCTGATCTCTCTGCATCTCCCACTGGAAAACAACTGTTTAGTCACCATAATATGTGCTTATGCACCGACCATGAGTCACTCTGAGACTGATCTACTGTCTATCTACTTGGATCTCAAACAATCCATAAACAACATTCCAAGGGATGACAGGATTGTTCTGGGTAATTTCAATGATAGAGTAGGGTGTGATAATGGTACCTGGAGCTGCTTAGGACCACACAGTGTTTAAAAAATCAAATAACAATGGTCCCCAACTCCTATAACTTTGCAATGAGCTAAACTTGCTGTTGGAAATACATGGTTTCACCAAAAAGTCAAGTACAAAGGTACCTGAAAACATGTCAGACTATGTAATAGTATGCCGTCAGGATCTCCAAGACCTTCACAGTGTCAAGACTATGAGGGGTGCTTAATGTTGAACTGACCACCGTCTCATTAGGTCAAAGGTTGCTCTCAAAATCCGTCCTAGGGCAAAACACAACACAGCCTCCTTCCCCAAACGACTAGATATATCCAACCTGAAATCTAAAGAAACTAAGGTTCATTTCACTGAAGCACTCAATCAGCTTCCAGACCTCAAGGATAATAACACCTGGGAAGACTTTAAGTCAAAGGTTTTCTCAACTGCTGCAAGAATAGTTGGGTTTTGAAGGGGGAGATCTAAGGACTGGTTTGCTAAAAACAGTGAAGAAATTGTTGATCTCTTAGAAACAAAACATTTGCTTTTTCGGAACACTCTAATGCTGAATCTTCCTCCTCCTCAAGCTCAACAGAATGCCATCCGGGAATATGTCATTCCGTTCTTCCATCCAAAAACATATGAGGGAAATCCAGAACACTTGGTGGACACATAAGGCTTCTGAGATTCAACTTGCTGTGGACACTAAGAACTCGAGGGTCCTCTACAGACTTTTGAAGGTGGTATATGGTCCACAGCGGGAAACGTTTGCCCTTCTCAAGTCGAAAGGTCTTAAAGAAACATAAACACAACCTGCGAGGATTCAGAAAAGGTGGTGTGAACATTATGAGGACCTACTCAATCGAAATCCTATCATTGACGAGTCTGTACTCCACTTCATTGAACATCATGACATTATTCACTCTCTTGATAATATTCCAACCTGTGAGGAAATTACGCTTTCTGTGAGCCAGATGAATGACAATAAGGCTCCTGGATGGTTTAACTGCTGGAATTTTGAAGTATGGATGCGTGAGAATGCTGGAATTTCTAGAGGTAGTTATTCTATTCATGACGTCTGGGGAAAAAAGGAGACCCACAGGATTGGAGGGATGCAGTGCTGGTTTCACTATACAAGAAAGGTTCTAAATCAGAGTGTGGGAATTTCAGAGGAATCTCCCTATTGTCCATTATCGGGAAAACATTCTCCCGAATTATTCTAAATCGTCTGACTGAAACCCTCACTGAACATATCTTGCCGGAATCCCAGTGTGGTTTCCGTGCAAAACGGGGAACAGTAGACATGATATTTAGCGCCCGTCAGCTCCAAGAGAAGTTCAGAGAGCAGAACATACCACTATATCACTGCTTTATTGACATCTCAAAAGCATTCGACACCGTTAACAGGGAGACGCTGTGGAAGATCTTGCTAAGATTGGGCTGCCCTGAGAAATATGTTGCTCTCATGCGCTCTCTGCATGGAGGTATGAAGGCAAGGGTTAATTTTAATGGTTCTCTTTCTGAACCATTTCCAGTATATATATAAGCTGCAGATAAACCATCTTCATCTGGAGCTTTGTTGATCGTTAGTTTCTGAAGAGTTACACGCACCTCTGCAATGGTACTGCATCTGAATCGCATGTGTTGGGATGGATGTTGTCTGTAAAGTTTATGCGCTGCTGGTTAGGCTGGCTAGCAGAAGAGTCATAGTTGAGTAGGTACGCACCACTGGTCGCGCCATCGGCTGAGACGCTCATCTAGGTTCGTGACAACTGCACCTTAGGTACACAACCACTTCATTCTTTGTATTGGCTGTTAAGTTAAGCTCTAAATGATCTTACAAAGGTAGCCTCTTTTGATCACTCTCATTTTTCTACGTTTCAGTTGCTACATTTCATGTCATATTCAAACTTTTCTCTAATTATTGCATCACAGAGAAGGTCCCATGGAACTATTCTTTGCGGAAAATCTCTACACACATTTTGCTGTCAGAAGGTTTGTAACTCCTGTAGGTTTTCAAATAGTTTACTAAAGTTGGGACTTCAAGAGCTTGAAAAGCTGAATATATAGATTCGAAATTCAAGATAATAGGGCAAACAAAATAAAGATAAAGTTTATTGGTTTCGTCTTGAAACATATCATTTAGAGTACTACGCTAAGGGAAATACCTGAAGTGCTACATCATGTTTGTTAATTGTTGTGAAATAATGTAATTGTTTCTAATTTAGGCACAAGGCCAACAATCCCCAGTACTTGACTGATACTTTATTTTATCGACCCCGGAAGG
>JAOPJM010382998.1:0-11460 GCA_027124095.1 Muusoctopus leioderma | reverse complement strand
TAGCTGTATACAGTTTTAAATAGATGGCTGGAGAGCGGCTAACAAAGGTCTTGCTGAGTGATGCCAAGACACCCTCGACAAACCAATGAAGCAGCCTCTATTTTTTAACCCGATAGAAATAGCAGCCAAATTCCCTCATATCACACACTACCATCTTAGAAAAGGAGGACACACTGGATAATGTTGTCACAGATGGAAAAAGATGGACCTGGGGCAAAAGAACAACAAACTTATCAAGATGCACAACACAATAGCTTTCATGCCAATGAGGAAGGCCTCTATGTAGTTACTCGACCTGCCAGACATAGCAGCAAAATCTCCCTCAGTCATACACTACTGTCTTAAAAATGAACACCTTGGATAATGTGGTCTGATAAATACTATGTCTAAAAAGAAGAGAGGATGGTCATGGTTGAAACATCTTTAATCATAGGCCTACATGGTTCATGACTAGCCTGGAGCTAAACAACATCAAGTCAAGGTGGGAACTTCTATGTAGTTATTTTACCTGATCAATACAGCAGCTAAATCTCGACCCTACCAAATCCCTACCATCTGTAAAGCTCTAAATAGTAGGATACAATGCCAATGGATGGCGAAGGCTAGAAATGCAAATCAAATATTCTATTTGATTAGCTACATCCATCCAATGGGTGTTAGCTGGCATTACACTTACAACAACAATACAATTGTTGTTTGAACATATGGCAATTTGGTTAGTGGTCTAACACCTAATTAATTACTGTTGCCTCATTAATCTTTTAATTTTTCAAATGTGTGCAGTAGTAGGTACACTTAAAAGTATATTAAAGTTATGAACATGGAATAAGTTTGTATGCCATGGGAAGAGAATTCAAATGCCTTGAGTAGGAACCTTTGCCAGAGAAGTGTGTTTAAGAGGACACAGAATGAAGTAGTACATTTTAAGGAGTGGCTCTTCAGAAAAACAGTAGCATGGATGATGAAGTTGATAGAGTTCTGGACAACCAGTTTAAAAGTTGGCAGTTCATCTCCTATCACTAGTGCTGTGATGTGTCAATGGCTAAGACACTTAACTCTTAATGGCCCAATTCATCTAGCTACAAATAGGGAACTGCTCAATGGACAACAGAGGTCTGTGAAAGGAATTTAAATAAATAATAATGATGAAAATAATATAAAGAACAGTGAAAGAAAACTTGAAAAGGAAAAGTATTAAAGAGATAATTTTAGATACAGACTCACCTATTCTATGAATAGTATGGGAAAGCAAATGTGAAGTCGTGTATAAAGACTATAATGATGATACACACTTATTGGAAGTTTCATCATGCAGTCCTGTTGTTGTCATCTACTGCCATCATCAGCAACACTAATACTACTACAATGGGATTTTGAGAAACTCATCCAACGACACTGATATCTAGCTGGGTTACTTACAGAGATGTAGTGGTTAGTGAAAACTCGAGAGGTGTGGTCTCCTCTCACTCACCCACAGCTTAACTAAACCAAATAAAAAAAAAGCTTATGAATTGTCGAAGAATCAAATACCACTCACTCCGTTGGTCAATTCGCCCTCCTTTTCTCTGCTGTCCAGGTTACACTCTGAACTCAAATTTAACCCTGAAAAGTGGTGTCTGTACATACATAAATTCTACTCACTCCTTCAGTCACCTCTACCTCTTGGATATCAGTAATCATCACTCAAAGTCTCCCTCCCTCACTCCTCCAAATACATCTGCTGCCTTTATCACTCTCCAAACTACTCCAGCCACGAACAACGTTTCGACTTTCTCTCATCCTGCATCGAGGACATCTACTTCACTTCACCCTTCTCTGAAGTCATCGCCCTAAGTGACTTCAGTGTTCAACTATCTTCTTGGCTTTCGCACTCCTCCCACACTGATGTAGAAGCCAAGTCTTTTACCATACTGAACTCTCTACAACAATTAGTATCAACCCATATGCATCCCTGATCAACCAACAGACATTTCAAACGTCCTTGATCTCTTTCTCACCTCTAACATAACCTTTACCAAACCTTCACCATCTTCAAATCTATCCAATTATCCGACAGTTGCCTACCTAATCACAGCTACTCATCATGCATCCTCATACTACACAACCCTACCTCTCACCTCCTGGACTTTTGGCACTTCATGTCAGCTGACTGGTTGGAGCTTTGCCAGTTCTATACCAGCCCATCAGAGACAGCTAAGCAGGTGACTGTAACCATCCTGTTGGGCATGTCTTTCCACATTCCTCACAACAAAAACACATAAGCCAAATCCCTCAAACTTTTCACTTGTAGCTGCACTGCACCAGTACAGGCAAAGAACATAGCCTACAATGACTAGAAAAAATAACCCACCCATAAAAACTGGATGACTTTTACCCACCCTGCAACTACTGCAAGACCATCATACGAAACACAAAAGATGCCTTTCATGCATCACACAGCCCACAAGCTCTCTTACCTCCAAAACTTCAGCCAATCCTTCTGGTTCCTTGCGAAAAGGATCTCTACCAAGTTGGTGGAATCCTCTTACTCCTCATTGAATCCTCATTGCTCATCTATGTCCCATAAGCTGTACTCTCACAATGAAAGTCTTCACATTTGCTGCCCGCTTTGCATGCAACTCCTCACTGCACACACCAGGCAAAACTCCTTTAAAGCTTTCCTTTTCCACTCCACCAGGCTCACTGCCATATACACATACATGCCAAGTGTGAAAGCACCCTCAGTCACTTCAGACCAACAAGGCCACTGGTCCTGACAGTCTCTTCCATTACCCTCAAATAATGCACACTAAAGTTGGCACCTGTCCTCGCCAAACTCTTCAATTTCTCTCTCTTTACAGATCTTTGGAAATGTGTTAGTGTGTTCCATTTCCAAGAATGGCAACCTCTCTGACCTCGCCATCTATTAACCTATCACTGACTTCCAACATCTCAAAGGTGATGGTGACAGTCATTAATGACCACGTTTTTCAACAGTTTCAGTCTCTTTCCCTCCTTAATGACCACCAGTACGGTTTCTGTAAAGCCATCCTGCCCATCTATGTCACACATTAGTGGGCCCTCACCAATGAGATATTTGGCAAAAACAATGTTGTCGCACTTGACACCAGCAAAGCATTTGACCGTGTCTGGTATACATATCTCCTCACTATGCTGTTCCCCTATGGGTTCCATCTCTTGTCTCTTGGATCAAAAACCTTCAGTCAGATCACATCATTGCAGTGAGTGCTGATGGAGCTCTCTATGACCCACACTATGATTTCTGGTGTGCCCCAAAGTTCGGCTATGCCCCCCCCCCTCACACTCTTCTTCTTGCCATCACCTCTAACAATGTTCATACTTATGCAGATGATATCACCCTTCACTTCTTTCTAACGTTCTGCACACAGGCATCATCCACATGCAACCTAGACACCTCAAGCCAAACCTGCACTGCCTCCATGAACAGAGACCTCAAAAGCATCCTCTGAAGGGGGAATATCAATCTTGTTTCCTTCAACAGCATAAAGACAAAATCGCTACACATATCAAGGAGACAATCTTGTACACCACTCCCTAGTGATAGACAACACACAACTAAAACCATCAAAGTTACCACAAATGCTATGCTTGATAATCACTGATGGTCTCTTCTGGTGATCTCACATCACAAGATAGCAAAAACTGCATCACAAAGACAGGCTTTCCTCTTTAGGGCCAACAAATACTTCAGCTCATAAGTCACTAACTCTCAACAAAGCTCAAGTGAGACAATGGAATACTGCTCAAATATCTGGGATGGTGCTGTTGCTACACATACAAACATCCTAGAACGTACTCCCCACCCAACCCATCTAACTGATTGGTATGGAGTTAATCACCAATACAATTCAACCTCTAGCCCACAGACATGCTGTCTCTTCACTCTGTCTTTCTATCGTTACTACAATGGTCTCTGGCTCCCTGAGGCCAGCTGGTTGCATACTGCCTCCACCCAAGTCCACCTGACTCACTTGTTCCTCGTTCTTTCATCACATATATTGTGCTCCCACCCACCAGGTTCTGCACTGAACACACTGCTCAATCATTCCTCTCCAGAGCATACTCTGGGATTCCCCCCCCCCTCCCTATGTTTTTCTTGCAGTTATTCCAGATGAACACCAACTGCACCAATCTCACCAGTATTGGAGGGCCTGCAAAGATTATTGGTGCATGCCCCTGCCCCCTTTTCTTGACTAAACCATTAAAAAAAAATATACTAACTTTCCTCTCCTCACATACTCTCTATGGTGTTTCATTTCCCAAACTTCATACTCAACACTTTTCCTAATCTTTCTGCCACATTCTCACTCATGTTTTAACCTAATGACCACCAATCTCCAACAATCCATATTGACCTCACCTAGTTATCTCTATCTCCCTATCTAGCACTTAACCACACTCAGACAAAAAAAAAAATCAACAAAAAAAAAATCTATTACTGAGTTAAATTTCGGAGTTTGTAAAATCACCAGGATCAAAAGAAATACTATTCAGAATTATTTATTAGATAATTAAAGGATACACTAACTTAGATGAGCAATTAATTAATTATCATAAACACATAATTTTGAATGACATGCAGCAGTGAGAAGTTCAAATGTTAAAAGAAAGAATAGTTTAATACAATACCTTAAATAAACTTCAGCAAACTAACAATTTTTTATAGTCCATAGCACAACTGAAAATAAACAATGCAAATAATCAGATTTTTAAGTAGATATTTCAAATACCTGGAGATGTTGAAATAGAAACCAACAGAGAATTACACATCCACTATCACTGTTGTTATAGTCTATCATCATTTTATCATCATCAGAAAATTAATGAGCCAACAAAGGGAGTCTTAATAGGATTGCTCGACCTGCTAGAAATAGCAGCCAAATCTACTTCAGATCACACCAAACCACCTTAAAAAAGGGATACTGTAGACCTGGCAATAAAAAAAGACAGGATGGTCAAGGCCGACCTAGGGCCAAACAATATCATAAATTTAATTTTTTTTTTCATGTTGGTATAAGTTAGAAAGATCTGCACAACGGTATATATCTATGCTTCCTTACCAATATTATACATCCAACTGCTTGAGACAACAAGGGAGCCTCTATGCACTGCTTGACCTGCTAGAAATAGCAGCCAAATTTTCCTAAAATCACACCCTACTGTCTTAAAAAGGAGGCAAGAGACATGTCCCTCTTAGAACTAGTTTGGCCTCTTACATTTTTTATTACTATTCTGTGGCATGGTTTTCTTTAAGCACATAATCCATTTACATTACATGTTACGATCCAATGAGGGAGCCTCTATATGGTTGATCCACCAGCTAGAAACAGCAGCCAAATATTCATAAAATTACAGCCTACTCTCTTAAAAAAGAAAGAATGATTTGGACAATATGGTCCTAAATATACTATGTCTGAAAATAAGAATGCCTTTGAACAGGGTTGACCTGAGACTAAACTACCTCAATATGAAAGGTTTATACGATCACTATTGCCTCTACCCATACTCAGATTAGCTCATCACTCAAGTTTATGTTGTATATCCAATAAATTATAATCCAATTTAGCCCTATCCAGTCTCATTATCTTGTCTCTGTTTAAATCTAACTCTGAAATATTCAGCATTATAATGTCACATAAGTCTATCAGTAGAGTCTGTAGCTTCCTAAACTGTAGCTTCTTTGGTAGAAGACACTAGGCCAAAATGAAATGCAGTGGGATTGAAACTGGAACTATGTAGTTGCAAAGCAAACTTCTTAACTATACAGCCATACCTGAAAGATTTCAAACTGAAATTATGACTCGATGGGTTATGGGATTAAAGAGTTTGCATTACTTGAAATAGTGATAGTCAATGTCATAACTTATTGGATTATAGAAGCACAATTGAAGACTTACTTTTTATGAAGTATATTTAGAGCAAATCAGCCCCAAAGAGCCAATCTTTCTCAAAGCTACACCTGTAGGAGGAATTGAATTCAGAATTTGAGCAAATGAAGTGCTTATCAATTTCCCAATATTACAGCTGGTACCAGTAGTTAACAGTACTCCCATGTGGCCCCTACATACAACAGCTGGATGGACTGGTCATTGAAAGTTTTGATGGTGCTTGTGACAGGATAAAAACTTTTAATCCTTTGGTTGGTAGCTCAGTACAGTTGACTTAGCTTTCAGCAACTCATCACTTGAAAATCCAGGTAATAAATACAAACTTATCTTTTTTATTTGTCATATATCTCCATAAATGTTACAAAGATAGAATAAGCACCTATAGAATTATAAAAAAAATCTACTCTTTGATGTTGGCAGGAGTAAGATGATTCAAATGTTCTTTTAGTTTTTGTTTGTTTAATTTCATCTTAATTATTGCTCTCCAAATTTTTTTATATTCCTGTAATCAACAATCAGTTTTAAACAATTTTTGCTGAAAGAAGTTATCATAAAGAAAAAGTTAAAATACTATGTATGGCATTTGTTTTTGACAAATTTTACTTACTATTTTTATTACAAGGCAGCGAATTAACAAAATCATTAGTATGTCAGATAGAATGCTTTGTGGTATTTGTCCCAACTCTCTGCACTCTGAGTTCAAATCCTGCCAAGGTCAACTTTACCCTTCATCTTTTCATGGTCAATAAATAAAGCAACAGTCCAGAGTTGCAGATAGGCGGAACTCTTACAACACCTTACAGTATCTGTTCTGGCTCGGTGTGTTCTAAGTTCAAATCCTGCCTCCTGTCACCAGAAAAAAATGGTGACACTTCTGCCAAAAGTTGCAACTGATAGATAGTATTAGCAATGTGAAAAACCAATGGAAACAGTTTCTTTGGTTTGATCAGAAGATTGGCTGTGAGCGAATGAATTTTTATTACTGAGATGTAGCTGGTAAATGCAAATGCATTTGCAACATCGGAATGAGTCTCAGTTTTATTATCATCTCAATATCTATCAGTTCTATTCTTGAATTGATTGGTTGCATTGAACCCCACAACCTCATTTGGTATTTGATTTTAGCCAGTCTTATATTCATGACTCATGGAATTGAGATTACAAGAATTTTTAGGATGCCTCTGTCTCATAATATTTCAAGCATACATCATATATTTATTCTTTGGAGTTAAATGTTTTCATTTGGGTATCACTTGCATAGTAATGTGGCACATTGATCAAGCTATAATTTTCAACATAACAGTGTTTCATAGTTATAGAATATATTTGTTGTTGAATAGCTCCTGTCAGCTCTGTGCAAGCAAGCATAACAGGGAAACAGCTAAAGTTTGGTACTTGGATGACGGAAATATCAGCAGATCACCCACTATTGTTGCTGATTGTTAGCCTAAGTTGTCTCAGCACTAGCCAAACTTGGTTTGGAAGTAAACCCACACAAATTTGAGCTGGTCTTCATGTCGAGTACAATGGACAGGAATTAAATCAAATGACACCTCGATGAGTTGCTACCCAATATCCATGTAACGGATGAGGACCTTGAAATTCTTGAGTCTCCCATCCTATTCAGTGACAGAAAAGACACGAATGACTGAGCAACTGAAATACCTGGATGCACATCTGACCTGTGTCATGCTGAAGAACTGCTTCATGATGCCCATATTGATGTACCTCCTCTGCATAACTGCAGTGAACTGGGAAGTCGATCACCTCACTGTCATAGATCAACTGATAAGTAGGATACTAGCAGGCACATCTAATGTTAGTTTCAACAACACCAGTTGATTACAGGTCACCCTTCCAATAAATTCAGGAGCCATGAGAATCAAGTCAGTTAATAATTGACCTTACACTGCCAGCATACATCCCATCACTGCACGCTACAGTGGCATTGGTTGAGAGGATAAACTCCAATATCACAGGTTCCTCCTCACCTGCAGTCCATATGCTGCCTGTTTTGGAGGAATGAAAAACCCATTTTGGTGTCAAAAGTATACTAACACGTCGAAAAATAAACAAAGAAATTGGGATGAGACAAGTTGTTGAGAGACATGCAGAGCGTGTGCTGCAGAAAACAATCAACAAGATTTTGCACAGTTGCTTGATGCACGCGAGCCACAGAGCAGGGCCTGATGCAATTGCCTCCAGTTGTCCCAGATTGGTACAAGCTTCCGAGTTGGCGTGGATCTTCAGACATGTGTCAACTGTTAAGGTGTAGGTATAACCAAGAGATCAATCCGAAAGGATATCAAGCGCAGTTGTGCCGTTTCAGTGCTGGGAGATATTCCCGACACGCGGAAATAAACACTATAATCAAACGATGTCTCGTGTCTGCGGACATAACGACGATCTTGGAGCCCACTGGACTGGACCACGGCGATGGCAAACGCCCGGGCGGATGACTTGTGTTCGTACTCCTCGGGTCACCGATACTTTTGCTGACAGCCACATCTGGGCGGCTGCGATCCACCCGTCGACTGATGTGCCGCGTCGTTGTTAGTCACATATATCTTGGAAGAGATGGAAACAACTGGTGCCACCCGTAAATCGACGAAGGTTTTTATCAACGCCATCTGCACAAAGATACTTGAAGTACCGAGCGGAGCGGCCTCTACTTCATGGCTTGTGACAGAGTACTGGTTTGGCAATTGTCTGCAGTAATGCTTCGTGTTAGGATAAAGAGGAACAATACAGACAATTTCATTTTTTTTTGTTTAAAAAAAAGAAGGTAAAAAGCACAATGCCCAGAAAATTTCTGACAGGAGGCGCTGGTGTAGTACACCCCACCCATGTATGCAAACATAAAATATCTGGCATGCCAGTTTGGGTTGGACTTCCCAGTTGAGCCAATTCATTCTTATTGTAGAGTATGTTGTCCTAAGATTTAGAACTTGAAACATGCGGTCATCATTTAAACAATTGTGGAGATTTGAACAGTTAGTCTAATTACATAGCCCCCCCCCCCCCAAAAAAAAACTCGCACTGGAATTAACGTAGTGAGCTGGAACAGTAAGTTTCTAACCTCAACGAGGTTTATTTTGCTTTAAGGAAATGAGAAAAAAAAGACAGAAAAGAGGATTGAAAATATATTGGAGTAAATTCAGTTGTTTATAGCACCTTCCCGTCTCATGTAAAAGGGTCTTGTGATCAGCGAAAGGAAATTGTTATTACTGGGGAGAGCAAGAAAATGCCGAACGTCTACATTTGAGAGAAAATATATCTAAACAGTGTTCTTGCGGAGAAAAATAATTTTGTTTTCAAGTCAAGTACGTTACATAGTAAATATAACTTGGAATTTTATATTATAAAAAAAAAAAAAAACCGAAAAGTTATCACGAGAGAAAAGATTGATTACATCCATGTGAACGTCTTCTGAAATATCGGTTGAAAGATTGTTACGACTGATTTATACGATTGAAATCATAAGCTAATATGTACAGAATTAGAAAATTATCTCCCATTTATTAATGTACAGAAAAATCATCGTGAAAAATACTGCTTAATAACAGAAATCAGGTGAATTAATGTAAAGTAACTTACTTTATTTAATACTGAGATAACAAAAAAGATTTATACGGAGTACAAAAGAAAATAATTCCGGCTACATAAAGATATATATAAATATATGTATGTGGTGAAAAGTATGGTATTATTAGAGTAATTAAAAATGAGAATAAAACAATTTGAAAACGAATACTGCGCATATTTAGTTATGGTGAATGTTTTTCATTAAAACTTTACCTACCACGAACAAGAGTTTGCTTTTCTAGAATTTAGTTTTAAAATAATCAACTGCTGATAAGAAAATAGGATCGAGCACATAGAAAAAACAAAATCCGTATCGAAGAGACCTTAAATTATATTATTTGATAAAAGAAACATACTGTTGAAAAAATCTAATATATTCGTATCAGAAGATATATATATATAATTAGACTCCTACGTAGTTTTGTATTAAATGATGCAAGTCCATTTAATGTGAATACGTGTTAGATTATTTTATCATTTTACTCTCTTGATTAAATGTCTTGAATGTAACAACACAATCAATAAACTTAACCACTATTATTATTTATCGTAATATCAAACGAGATGAACGTGAATCTCTAACGATATTAAAATCTGACAACAGTGAATTATATCATTTAAAAGAAAAATATAATGAATGGTTAGTTAACACAACCGAGCTTGTTGGTGGACAGTTAAGAAAGAAAAAAAACATACGAAATTGTTTACTGGCACAATGACTGAACAAAAACAAATATATGTAACAGCATAAAAGAATGGGAAATATTTAAATTAGTTTATAACCCGTGAAAATATTTAGTATCAACAGCGATCACAAAAGAACAGAGGGTCAAAGCATAAAGTAACGTGACTTACTTGTGCTTCAGTAGATATATTGATATATTTAAGTAAGACTTCGATATAGCTCTAGGTCGTACATAATAAAAATATAGTGATGTACTGATCATTTTCATTTAATTTATTTTCATTATCCACAGCTAAATCAAATAACACGGGAATTTCCCATATTCCAAATGTATTCCCCATCCACTCCCTTTCGCTTACTTTTACGGTGAGAGGAGAAAAAAGAACCTATTTGATTTAGTTCCAATGGTGATTTCTCACAGAGACACACAGATACATATTTTGCGGGAGGGTTATAATCAGTTAGATCAATTCCAATATTTAACTTGTATTTATTTATAGACCCCGGAAGGATGAACAGCAAGGACGACTCCGGCAGGATTTGAACTCAGAATGTAAAGGGACGTAACTAAGTGCCGCTTACGATTCGGACATCACCGACCTCTAATAATAATGATTTCTAACAAAGCCATACATCCACATACTTTTGAGAAGTACAGATGATTAAAGCGAGTAGTAATTGACTGGTACGTTCTGTTACCGACTCCAGAGAGATTTGAAATCAGAACGTAAAGAGATATATCTAAATAAGGCCCTAGTCCAGATTTGTATCTCAGTAAACAGCTTCGATTTTCGTTCAGCATCTAACAATTTCGCTTTTTAACATTTATGTTTTTACACTTTCGCTTCACCACGCCTACCTACGAAAGCTATAGAATCTCTATGTTGGCTCGACCTGCTAGCCAAATCGTCCTCAAATTACACCCCACTGTCTTAAAAATGAAAGAACACATTCGATAATGCAGTCCTAGATGTCTGCAAAAAAAAAAAAAAGACGGCATTGCTGGAATGCCGGTCCTACAACAACACGTAGAGAAGACAAACTTTCTTTAACAAATGTTAAGGTAATAAATGCTAAATATTAAGTCACTTTTGGTTACTTCCTAGTTTTCAAAAAACCGGAAGTGACGAAATTATGTGGTGGGAGTGCGGACGGAGAGAAAGAAAGAAGCAAGGTAAAGGACGTTTGTGAAATAAGGAAGAAGAAATGGCGATTTTCTATTTGCCGACCCACAAAATGAAAGTAACTTAATTGTCAGTTCCGGCAATTTCAGTTTTTCCT
>JAOPJM010382893.1:0-11461 GCA_027124095.1 Muusoctopus leioderma | reverse complement strand
TAAATATATATTTAAATATAAATACATATACATACGCAGACACAGACACACATACACACACAAACACAAACACACACAAACACACACAGGCATATTTATAGACATCCATGTATAGGACGCTAGGGTAATACTTGAAGAAGGTTTTGCTGCTATAACAGGATGCTGAACGACGGTGTAAAAGCTTCTTCGGCTCACTACCAGCATAGTGTAGATGATACGTGAAATAATCGTCTGTATTGGTAAATTCTGAGTAGAGAACACATCTCAAGTGATACTAGGTATTTCAGATATATTCTTAATGCTAAATAATTGAAAAGAAATGTAAAACAAACAAGATATTATTGTTATGGATGTGAATTGGCGCAATATACCCGATAATATTATAAGTATTTTATCTCAAGAAAGTATATTTGAGTAACATAAGCAAATCTATAAGGTCGGAAAAGAAAGCGACAATCGGCTTTTTATCTTTTCAGTTCTTGTTTTCTCCGTGTTATCTCTGATTGACTATAAGTATATTTAAAGATATTTAGCCCTGATCAAAAGCAAGCAACAACGTAGTTTTTGTATATAAATACGTATTTGTTTGTATATTTAATGTCATTCCCTTTATAAGAATGTAGTTTCTGATCTGAAGAAAATGTGACTGCTATATTTAAAACACTGTTGGCTGGTGGGAAATTTCTTGTTGGGTCGCGGCGTGTTGTAATTTGCTCGTAATGCTGGGTTATTGTTCCGGCAGTGACGTTGGGGGTTCTGATAATATGTGTTGTATTCAGGAGAAGAATATTTCGACATTAAGCTACATAATAAAATAATGATTCAGAAACGCATGGCACTTACATTCATGTCATAGTTATAAATATGTGCAAGCCGTTTGTAGAAGATTGGATATAATATAATGCCTCATTCATACCAACATCATTCATCATTTTTCTCTAAAGTCAGTAAAACTATATCTGACATAATAAAATCTTGTTTAAACATTACTAAAAGAAGATAGTCCAAAAAGTAAATGCATCTATTAAACAGTTGAAGTAGGAAATAAAATAGTTGTGACTTTTGTTGTTTATTTCGTCACTTAGTCAGGAGAAATATCAGTACCCGTCACCCTTTTTCAGGGACCCCGAGATGGGCGGGAGTAAGGTATTCTCAGACTCAAAAATTAGCCCGATTGCTTGCAACAGTGTGGGCTTCGCTACAACACCCAATGATTAGTGGTGTTGTTAAGCCGGGGAACGGATTAAGTCTACCACCCAAATAGGCCAGGGTGAGATGTGAACTCAAAATACTAAGAGATGTATCGAATACCGCAAGTCATCCAATCCGATGCTCCAAAGACTGCCAATATCCCCAGGTAACCTCCGACCGAGCAAACATATGATAAAAGTGTTCCAGTCGTAACCATCCAATAGTTTGTGATATATAGGACTATCTTCACCAGTGTGCTATTCCGTTTTTACGGGATTACTATTGTTCGCTTTTACTAGCCGGTCGAACAACTGCGTTAATGCACCCTGGTTGGTTCGTGAAATAGTGTTTTATAATTGATAAATCGTATAGAAATGGAAATAACGTGAGATTATCCACGCTTAAGAGTTTATAATAATTGTTTCTAATTGAGACACAATGCCAACAATAGCCAGTACTTGACTGGCACTTTATTTTATCGACCCCGGAAGGATGAAAGGCAACATTGACTTCGGCGGGATTTGAACTCAGAGCGCAGTGAGACAGAAAGAATACCGTAAGGTATTCTGTCCGACACGCCAACGACTCTGCCACTTCGCCGCCTTTTATAATAATGTTATCACAAACATGCATAGACATTTAAACAATCATCATGGAGATAAGTGGGGTAAATGACCATTAAGGTACATACATCATATAACGATACTATCATACGGGGAAACAAACTTTGAAGGACTGGGTTATACTTTTTTGTTCCGACATGGTGAGACAAATGATATTCTTCGGAATACGTTACGTTTGCTGTTCAGTGTATTTGTAGGAGAGGAGAGATGTTCGTTATTTCTCGATAGAAACATCAGTAAACCTGTGGGATTAAATGCTTACCAATCCACGAACAAATGAATATAATTTGTTCATACCACATATATTTAGCTACGACGAAATGTGCTCATTCTATATACAAATGATATTCGGCAAAATCTCCAGATAGCAGCCTATAAATATCATCTACAGTAGTCGTTGAATATTAGACTTAACTTGAAACAAATTATATTATAATATGTTCATTGTCTAAACAACTTTATAAATTCCACAGAGAAATAAATATTTATCAAAAGAAGCAATATATACATATATACATCAATATATAATACTTACATACAAACACGCATATATATATATATATATAAATAATGATTTGTTCAAAATAGTCCACACCAGTCACGGGAAAATAAATAAACGGAAGAAAATACACTTTGTAATTAATTATATTAGTGTATTATTGTATTTTGGGAAGGCCATACTGCCAATAAAACACACACACCGGTTATGTTTCACTTGAGTTTTATTGCCAATCAATTAGATAATTAATCAATTGATCAATTGATGAATCGATTAATTTGTCAAAGTCCTTTCGTCACAGTGCCTAGGACCTTTTCAATGACTATGTGTCCCTCAAGCACCTCCTCCTTCTCAGCTCTTATTGCATGTTTACTGTTCGTCTGACAGGCCTTGTGGTAAGATTCTTCTTACATGTTACGCTATTTTTATATATGTATAATGGGTGTGTGCGTGTGCGCGTGTGTGCGTGGGGGTGTGTATGTGTGCATTTGGTTATTGTTGTTTTTGTTTTTGTGTTGAACTTTGGGGTTATTTTACATCACGTGGGGTGTGTCCATACCAGCATGGGTTTCATTGTTATTGTTTTTGCTGTGTTGAACTTTGGACTTTGAGGTCATTTTACCCCGCATAGTGGGTGTGTGTGCGTAGTTTATTTTTGGGGGGATCTATTATTCTCTATATATCTCTATACTTAGTGACCTCGGTCAAAGTTGTTTGTCGGCTATATGCATGTCGGATTTTTAGAGTCATTTATTAGGCGGTGGTGGTGGTGGGATGTTGTTTTTTCATTCGCGTTTTCTATTAAGAGTTTGATCTAATTGTATTTCATTGATATAGGTAGCTTCTTTAATTTGTCTTAACGCTGGGTCTCGTCGATGTATCGAGATTATTTTTATTTATGTTCTCTATCTAACCGCCATGTTTTTCTTTGGTATGTTGATAAAGTATTGATGTAGACTTCTTTTCTCTAAATTCGTACCAATGTTCCTTCATTCATTCTCCTATACTACGGGCCGTTTCTCCTATATAAATTGTGGCAGCGTTTCTACATTGTCGTTCCATACATCTTAATCGGTATACTACGTCTCTAGTTTTGCAGTTTATATGTGGATTTATCTTGCAGACTATGCAGTGGCTATCGGCACAGGGTGTTCTCATGAAAGGGTATACCCTAGTGATTAGTTAGTTGATGGTTCTGTCTGGTTTTTCTACGACCTTAATCCTATGTTTCATTTCCCTTAAAATCTTCCTAAACCTATAGGCTAGTTCCCCTCTGGGGGTAGCATCAGTAAAAATTACGCTCTGGAATGTGTTGCTATCATACAATGTTTGTGCTTTGCCTAGTTTCTTCTTTAATCTTTCTAATCTATTCCAGAACTTGCTCCTATACATAGGGAATACTCCATTCGCATCATTGTTGATGATGGTTTCTAATTTCTGTATTGCTCCTTTGTATACCCTGATTCTTTCATTTCGGTTAGAACTGGACAGCTGCAAGCGGTGGATGAAACGTTGAGTAAGCTTTCTCGGCTCACAGGGCTGACACATGCGAGATACGTTTCTCATAACTCTTACTAGATCCCCTATTAGGATGTTTATTTTTGTCTTTTATGATATAGCAGAGCTACGGTGGACCAGTTATTTGGAGGCTATGGATTTTGCGTAGTGTGAATGGAGGTTTTGTACTTTATTACCTATGGTTTCTAACCATAGTTCAGCGTCTAGGACGAGGCAGTCTACTGTTGGGGTGTTTGGAAGAGTAGTTAATTGTCACCTTGATGCTCTGGTTGATGGAGTTGGCTATTTGCTGGATGCCCTCCATGGTACTCTCTTCTAATTCTAGGGTATTATTTTGTGATACTGTTCTAACTATACTGTTCTACTGTGATACTGTTCTACGTAACGAGAGTACACAAGTAGTGTTACTGATTTATCTGTAAACATCTGTCTAAGTAGTTTGTCCCACCATACCATAAAGAGGCTGGCCACATCACCAACGATAATGACGCCGATAGCTGCCCCCTTTTCCTGGATATATAATTTATTGTTAAATTTGAATATATATCTTTTCAGCATCATTTTAATTCTGGCACCCACCGCGTGAGCGATCATTTTTCTGAATTGATCTTGGTTATCTGGTGTTTGTGTAGATTTGGTCCATCCATTCCACCGTTCGATGGGGATCTTCTTTACTGTTGAGGTAATGGTCGGTGTTCTGCCTGTCTCCCGCCTGGTGGGGCAAAATATTGTTTAGGGCGTATTTATTTAGATACTCATTGTCATATGTCAGTTTTTTATTGGCAGTATGACCATACCAACATAAAATAATATCAGTTTCAACTCACGATTTCACATCAGGAGTCTTGCAAAACATATACAAAAACGAAATATATTATTATACTAACCGGTTTCACTTCTGAAACGCGATATACGTAGGACTAAACATAAAGATATTAATATAATCTTTTCTTTATTGGCCAGAATATTGTCAATGAATATATAAGTACAACTTGTCAATGAATATATAAGTACAACTTGTGTTGGTAATCGGGCATTTGTTAATAGTTTCGTTAGTGAGGTTGGCTGGTTTTTGCTTTTAATTATATTTTGGTTTTCTAAAGCTCTTCTCATTCTTGGATTGCCTTTTAGTAGTAGTAAATTTTGACGAATTATGTTAAAAGCTTCAATATTTCTAGGGTTATATGCTGAAATAAAAGGTAACACATTTAATTTTGTTTTTCATTTCGTAGTTCTTAAATCATGAATGTTGATTGCCTCTGCTCATTCTATTCAGTTATCAATTATTGATTGTGGATAACGTCTTTCAATCAACATTTCTTTTAGGCCCCTTAGTCTTTCTTTTCCGTGTGTTCGGATTTGATACGATGGTAAATATTCTTTTGACTAGATTGAACGGATTATTGATTCTAGTATGTTTCGGATCACACGAAGTAACACGTAAATCATGTTTCGAATCTGTAGGTTTATAATATACATCTGTTGCGATCCTATTCAGGATATTTGTAACTGATATATCTAAAAATGGTAATTTATCGTTTTTATATTCCATAGTAAATTGGATGTGGTTGTTAATACTATTTATCATTGTTTTAAATTCGGAAAGTCTATCCAAACCTTCTTTCCATAGGATAAATCAATCATCCAAATATCTTCTCCAGCTTTCCATCAAGTGATTGCGAAATTCGTTTCCATATTGTCGCATAGACTTTTCATATATTTTTATCTCAAGGTATTCCACTACTAAATGTACATATGTCGGAGCTACCTTGGTTCTCATTACTGTTCCAGATGTTTGTCTGTACACCGTTTGGTCGAAATTACAACATTTTTTTTAGTATAAAGTTTAGTCCTTCGATAATAAATTATTTGTTTCTATGCGGTCTGGTAATTCATGTTGACATTTATCAAGCCAACATGTATTTCTTCTATCCCGCTGTAGTTAGCTTGTTTACAAATATACCACATGAATATGGAATAGAAGAAATACATTTCGGCTTGATACATGTCCTCATGAATTATCATACCACATAGAAAAATAATATATTATCGAAGGACTAACATTTATGTTAAAAAGGAACTTAGGACTGTACTGCAATCTATTATTACGTCCATATGTATGAAAACAATGACAGATATCTAACCCACCCTCGTCCACGTCTTCTGTGAAGAACACACACAAATCACTTTCAAACTGGCCCGATTTTCGTTTCGCCGTCTATTCTTACTGTACACCTTCTCTGAACTGTCGAGGTATTTACCAGTTCTGTAGTGTTTCATCTCTAAAACAGTTCGCTCACACTTTTATAATAGAATTGTAATCTACAGATACAGACTGGCTGTCAAATCTGTGTGTTTGCGTACATCCAACGAACACTTGTCTTTCCACCAGAATAAAAGTCTTATCGTGAGGATTCTGTGAGAATTTCTATACTGTCGCGTTGTTATACATGTGCTGGAATGTTATACATACCTTGCATTCGTATAATCCCACTAGTGTTGAACATCAAACTCTTCTCTGAAATGTTGCTGAATGATAATGCCAAGAGAATTAGCGTATAATGAGTACAGGTTCACCGAAAAACCTAAAGAATCCCAAACTAACCGCTAATTCGTTTATATTTGATATCAAACTGAATTCTAGTAGGTTCTAGTCTTGATAATAAGCATGGAATTCTTCATAAGTACTACCCATCATTTCTTAGAAAGTGAAAATAAGGATAATCTTATTTTGTACATGAACAGATCAAGGGACGGACTGCTTAGATATAGTTATTATATTATCATTCTCCACATGAAAAACGAAACTAATTTCATGAACATCATTTTCAATATTTGAGAAAAATTCGGTATTTGGCCAAATCAGTTTTTCTTCACTACTATGTTTTCAAGAGTAACTGTGAGTGTGTTCCTGTTACGATTGTTATAGTATATAATATACATCAGTCATATACATTTGAGTTCCCGACATCATATTTCTAAGATTTTGTTATTTTATCAAGACATGTCTAGGTAAATATAATGCACGTCAGGAAGCTTAGCTATAGGAAACAAAATTATGTGAGAAGTTATAACTATACAACTCTACCAAGACTGGTTTCTTTAGCATATATTTATTTTTTGTTTTATATCACCATTTAAATAATAATTAAATAGAACACGGGTGCGTGGAGATTAGAACATTGCAGGACACGTTGGAGAAGGGACAATGAAAATGTGAATGTAAAAGCGTACAATACAAATCTGGATTCCAAGAGAGAGTTAAATGGCTGGATAATTATAGGAAAAGTGATGGGAAACACGAATGTGAAAAGGACATGAATTTCAGACAAACAATATATTTTGTCTTGTTCACATCGAACCGAGGACATTCATTTAAATTACATACACACAATAAACATGTGTGTGAGTGTATATGTGAACACGCTACTCTTATACACACATACGTCACGGTTACACAAACACACACACAGACAGAAATACACACACACACGCGCGCGCGCGCGTATACCCATACACACACGGGCAAACACTCACACACACAACACACAGGTATATGTCTATGTATGGAATATACATTGCCATCATAGGTTTAGAAATTATATTTATAGGCGTTTTCGAATATTTAATATTTAACGTAAATAATCTAATTTCATTTCCACATCTTCCATTCTCCGTTCAGGAGGCATTAATGGGCTGCATGAATTCGTCCATGAAATATTACGGCGACTGAGTATCAAGGGTCATCATTGAGATGCTTATCACTTCAATCATACTCCCTATCTTTTTAGTGTTCCCTGTATTCATTCTGTAGCTACTACTTTCTTAGTAATCAGTCATTCCTGGGGTCATTTATAAATGACACGACACATCAAATTAAAACACAATGCTCATGTACAGCTGTTGTAATTTTGTGTACAACTTCACTTGAGAAGTTTTCTTTCTATTTGAATTTATATTTTACCTTGTTTGAATTTGATTTATAGCTCTACAAATGAACAATATATTGATTTTTCTATTCGTATAATAGTAATTGTAATTCACCAGAAATATTTAGGAAAGAATCACTGAAATATATATGACAATTAAATACTAATTTTGCAAAACATTTTCATATAATTACACTGGTGTTTCCTTTTTTTTATCGTTTTTATAAAATGTATTCCTTTTTCGTTCAATGTTAACAACATTGGGCGTTGTTGTTGTTATTATTTAGACCCATGGCAGACTTGGTGGGGCTGGCTTACGAACATAAGAATGTTAACCGTGTTTAAGACGTATTTTTGAGTTTTTCACAGGCTGCAATATAATATTTGTCATTCCATTTTTAAAGACGGCACAGAGTACGCGGAGATAGAGTTGGTTGCTATTTGAAGCAAGTCGAACAGCCACGCAGAGTCGCCTTCATTGATTCGCATACATTGTTTTATTACGTATTATTAAAAGAAAATAGCAGTATTCTTTGTGGTGGGGGTCGGGAATTATTCTGCTACATTGGGAAATCTTTGAGAGAAATTTAGACTTGCTGCTAATTGAATTAACAAGGTGAAAGGTTTTATGAGAAGGTATCTCTTTACATGAACTAGGGTTATGTCTACACATCTAGTACCATCTTTAACTCCTATTTTACTCTATTTTACTCTATTTAACTCCCATTAGTTTCATCGGCTTAACTGTAAATAGTTAGCATCTGAAGTGATGGCTTTCCATATTAACAAGGAGAATTACTTTGAATATAGTCACCTGCAAAGTCACTCAACTATCGCATGCACATTCTATTCTGCGGTAAATATGTAGCATGTGGAGGATTCGTATGACAGACAGTATTTTACTTAGATTACATTCCTAAATTCATATTCCACCACCATGGTCAGGAGCTGCTATGCAGTCACGCGACCTACTTGAAATAGTAGTCAAAACGCCCTCAAATTACTCCCCAACGTCGGAAAGAAGAACATGTCGGATAAGGTACTCCTGGATTCCATGCACAAAAGAAAAAGACGGAATGGTCATAGCTGGAATGTTTTTATTCATAAGTTTGCTCGATCAGGGCTGATCTGAGGCTAAACAAAAACAACGGAAGAGGAGAAGTGAATATAAAAATTTGTATTAATTACCGATCCAGGGTTAATAACAGAGTCGTTCTGAATCCTCTCTCATATATCGGGAATCGTCAACCAACATTTATTGACGAATGTCAAGGTTATTGTTTACCTCTCCAAGTTGACATAATCAAATATTTATGTCTTTAGAATATGACATTGGTATTTTCACGCATTCAGTCTATTCATGTCAAATTACAGAGAAAAATGTGTGTAAAACGCTTGCTGAATTTTATTCTAACATGTTTTGTAGTGAGCCTTAATGACCGACAGGTGGCTATTCTAAATGACCTTCAGATAATCTACATAGTTTTCAGTAGTTCTATAGAAGAACTTGAATTCAATAATGCAGTAAATTCATGTTAATTAAACGATGTTAACGCTACTCACATCATTGAACTCTATTTAACATATGACCACTTATTGTATATAGATTAAATTGACCAGTGCCTTTTTGTGATGCTAACCCGGCAAGTCATCCGATCAAATAAGAATTTGACAAAACATATGATTACAATTCATCTATTACATTTCTATGTGACCTGATAGACATTTAACATGAATGTTAATCATCACCGTTTAATTTACAATTTCTTCTAAAATGGTTATATTGTAAATGAGACAACGAACCGTTTGTTGTATTGGATTATTAAAATTAAATTTACAATCTACTTCTGTTTGTCATTGCACTAATGACAGTTTCCATCCCGGAATAATTACTAAGGTTTGACGCAATACTCATGATGATAGTATACCAATGATATGATTCTGAAAGTATATTGATGTTGAATGTATGAGTGTCGGTATCAACGTTATTTTCAGCAACTGTGATACTTGCTCATCGTCATGATGACATAATAAGATGAGTCTCGCTATGTATTACATATGAAGTAACTGCTGATTAAATTGATAAACTATACTCTAAAAGTAAGAACCGTTTGTTGATGAAATGGTGAACTGTTGAGAGACAGTTTTTGAAGCAAAAGATAATTTTGTTGTTGTTTAACTCCAGATCACTCGTGAACCAAGCAGATATATGGTCATACACTTTACAACCGTGAACTTTCCGGAATTTTTGTAGATTAGATACTATATTATCCATTGAATCAATTTATATTTCAAACGCTATGGTGCAATATGAAGAAAACTTCACTGCTATTCCTAGGAGGTCGAGTGGTCTCGTAGATGCTACCCGTTATCTCGGAAAAGGCATTGAGGTTGAGATATAATTCAACATAGGAAATGTTAACTCTTTGGCCGACGGATTATCTACTCTGTCCTTTCAGTAGCATTGACCTAGGTAGTGTTAGGCGATTGAACGAAACTCACCTTAAAGAAGAAAGAAAATCTAAAAATGAATGGGAACATGATGGAATATCCGGATATTTCACTACATACAATCTTTATAGTTATATAATACTCTATACTGCTGAACGTTAAATAATATAGAGGGAGGTAGTAAAAAATAACCCACATTATTCCAAGGTTGCCATTCTTTAATATTCAGTATGCATCTACCTTGAATATATCATTATTTATTTTCCTTGGAACTGTCACAATATAAGCTGTTAGTTAATCGTATAACAATGTAGACGTTTTACAATTAATAAAATACCTTATAGAGTTGTGTTAAATTGTACTTGGCTACCTAAAACATAAAGTACTGTTTTATGAACTGTATTATTTAGTAAATTATAAATGTCGGAGCAACTACGACGAAAAATATAAATAAGTAAATGTACAAAAGTAATATACAAAATTCTTGTACAATAGATAATACAGAGCTAATATAAAGTCATCGTGTAATTTTAAAGTTTAATTTTCTTCATAATTTTATTTTTATATATAAATGAATTAATATGTATGGAACATTTTAAAGTATGATACACCTACTTCATCACCGTCAATCAACAATTATAATAATTGTTTATTAATTATTTAAATAATAATTACTTAAACATTATTCTATGGCGCCATGCAAAGTCTACTGTTAATTCAACTAAATCGCGTTTAAACTAGTGTTGATTTGCTGGTGAGAATAACTAATGTGATTCAGTGTATAACTGAAAACCTGATGCAAAACGTATTTCTAGAAATTTAGATTCGCCTCACAGTTTGTATACGTAATAATGGTGCACATGTTGAACATTAACAATTCAAATGATAAATATAATTACAAACGTAATGAATGCTTTCATTAGCTTATATAGCACTAAAGTTTAATAACATTGCAAATTACACACTGTCTTTATAATGACTCTGTATATAAAACAATGTCTGCAAATTTATAAATGAACGTATTTTGAAAGTTTTTTTGATCGTCATTATTTTTATATTTTCCGAGAAAAAAATGTAAATTGTATATTCGTTTATAAAATAGACATAAAACGACTCCTATAATAGTAATTATTATCGATTATTTTCAATTTCATCATAAACATAATCAACATTATATATATATCGTAAAAGTAAGGTAAATAATTAATTCCCCGCTGAAGATTTAATTTATTTGGCGTTTAATTAGGGTT
>JAOPJM010382688.1:0-11462 GCA_027124095.1 Muusoctopus leioderma | reverse complement strand
CCCAAATAAATCATTCCCCCACTACTAGTTAAATCCATAGATCACGTAGACCTAAATCAATAATATGCACACACACCACAAACCCCTCCCCGTCTAAACCCACGTACCTTAATCTCTTAATTCATAATATAGGCAGCATCCGTTCTATAGCAAATCCTAACTTCGGCAATTTTGATCCAATAAATACTTTGTCTGTATTATTATTTACCGCTCTGAACAAGAGGAAAGTCTGCATTTTCGAGATATATATATGTGTGTATGTATATATATATATATGTATATATCTGGGGGTCTGGATGTGTGTATGTATGTATGTGTGTGTGTATGTATGTATATGTGTGTATGTATATATATGTATGTATATATATATATATGTGTATGTATGTATGTGTATGAATGTGTGTGTGTATATATATATATATACTCGGTTTTCTTATGTATACCTGTGTTGGTTTTTATATATACCGGTTTTTTATATATACCTGGGTTTTTTATATATACCTGTGTTTTTTCAATATGTATGTATCCATGTGAATATGTATATTATTTGTTTAATCCTAAATTTATCTCAATATTTATTTACTTTATTTTATTCTATTTCATGTGTAAATAATATGTAATATGCGCAAGTGGATGAATATGTATATTAATTATGAATATGTATGTGTGAATTTATTTAGTTTAGGTTCTATTTGTATATATGTATGTATGTATATATATATATATAGGTACAGCTACACACCACTATGCTGGTGTGCGATTTGCAGCATCCTTGTTCATCTTTTAAAAAATATATATATTTTGGCGAGGTGAAATTGATACCCACTGACCTAGATTATTTGACCGGTGGCAGGGGTCAGGAAGTTTACCTCTCACCACACCCTCACTCTTTTAAAACAATACTAACAATACTATAGTCAGAACATTTAAGAGGAAGATTCTCACAGTGTTGAAGTAGGCAGATTAATTTCGAACACACTGAAGATGGTCGCTATCAGAGTCTAGGAGGCCACATAAGTCTTCTACGAGCTGTAACTAATTCCTGAAACAATTTGTATGTAACGAATAAATTAATTAATGCTTCATTGAATTGTGTTAATTCATATATATATATATATATATATGCAAAAACATTTAATTTTTTACATCAAACATACTCCTATTTCTGTGTTGTATTACATGGATTTATTACAAAAAGAGGTGAGAAGTTTGTTTTTAATTTTTCCCTACTGTGTTTGGGCAAAAGAACAAAACACTTTTGAACAGTTTTGTTTAATTTGTTTTGCTTAACCATATTTCAGCATGGCTTCTTATATTGGGGTAGTGGGGGAGAGGTGCTTCCATAGTGGTGGTAGTAACAACATAAACAAATAGCCCCCCCCCCCTCCTCCAGCTACAAATTTGTGAGCAAAATCAGCACAGATTTAAAACAGGAACAAAAAAACCAGAAAGCTAACAAAACAGAACAAAGACACACGGAGAAAAAAAAATGACTTTATGATAGATAATGGTGATAATGGCTTAAACAATTGCAGCAGCCAAAAAGAAGAACAACAATAACAATAACAATAATAATAATAATAATAATAATAATCACAGGCACACACATACACATCTCTTGGAGAGTAAATATTAGTGACTTTAGAAGCAGTTTTGCAAATGTTACTTGTTCAAGGAAATTTCTGGATATGGACAAGATCCAGTTAGAGAAAGAAACCTGGCAGTGGTGTGTCACAAAACAGTGTGTCTCCTTTCCTGAGGAATATTTTAAAGAATGAGCAAGGAGAAAAGTGACATACCTCTGCCTCACGAAGAGCGAGGGAAGTTTCAGGGTGTGCTCAAAGGAGTAACAGAAGTAGGCCCTGACTAATGCCTGGACCAGTGTACCGTCCATTGACTGGGGAAAATCATGAGGAAGTATGTGCCTAGTATTCAAGACTGTGGGTGTGAGACAAAGTAAAAAGAAGAGATAGTGTGACAGACCTTCCCATAGGCTCATACCTCAATATATGGGCCAGCACAATGCAAGAGTGACAATCAGGGGCATTGGCCATGGGCTCATTGCCTTTGTAGCACAGTATGGGCAGGTTGTGAGTAAAGAGGTCATGAGAAATGACGTGGTTGGGAGGGGTCAGTATAGACTTCCAAGTTCTAATGACCCCTGAAATTCAGGGCCATTCTGGAGCTGTGCCCCATCGTAGGTGCAGAAACAAAAGCAATGAGACTGGCAGTGCAAGGCAGAAAGCCCAGCTGTTACACTTGTGGCAGTAACAGCCACTTTAGGGCTTTATACCTGGATGAACAAGAAAGGCAAAGGAAAAAGAGTGAACAGCAGCAGAACAAGCAACAACAGCAGGTCCTAGATGCTGCTGTCCCAACAGCATTGCCAGTTGCACTGGTTGCAGCTCTGAGGATTGAAAAACTTGCCTCACCCTCAGGACCAGAAGTCAACGACCAAAGAGCCCCTTCAGTAGTGCTGCCCCATCGTCTTGCAACAATGAGGAGGACATGGAGATTGGGTAGTGGTAGCACTGTCGGAATCAGTGCAAAAGGCAGGAAAAAAAAGGCTCCTTAAAAGAAAAGCTACTCTAAGTGAAGGCAAGCAGAATATGCAAGGAGGCCCCTTTCCTAGGACATGATTTTCATGGTTGCGTGAAACACCAATATTTTCCTCATGGAATTAATGGAAGACCTCAAGTAAAATGATAAGACAAGCTGCTTATTGGAGTAGAGGAAATAAGGCCTTGTATTCTTCAAGAGACATTCGAAAGATAAAGTGTTGGTGAAGATCACACAAATTAACTATGATAACCTAAAACTAAACTACCCAGAGGACACAGGATGCCTCATGCACCAAGTTTCAATATTAACATTGACAGGCAAGTAGAGAGAATGGTAAGCAAAAAGTGTGAGGAAGAGCCCATCTCTCTTTACATAGCATTGAAGTTCACAGTCCTTTAGAAGAAAGACAAAGAACTGATAGAACTACTAAATAAACTGAAGGAAAAGGAATATATTAATTGAGGAGATGGGTCCCAATTTTATGGAACACCCAAATGATAGTGAAAACCACACTACTAGTCTATGAACAACTACTGTACAATTTCCCAGAGGAGGTGGGAAATTTCTTGCCCAGTCTGACACTAAAGATGCTTACAGGCACCCTTGGATAACCAAGGGTGCCTGTCAGTTACAAGCAGTGGCAGGAGGCCAATGTTGTTGGGTGCACTGGCCCAACCTAGCTGGTGGGTTCACACCCATGTTTGGGTGGGTTACCCTATCTGATCTTCATATTTTTTAAATTAAGTCTTTTATTTTTTAATTATTCTGATTTTATGTAATTATCTATTTATTCTATGTGTTTAATTTATATCAAATTTTTAACATGTTCTTATATATATATTGTTGTATGTCTTTATCCCTCCCTTCAACTGTTTTGTCCATCTCCACATGTTTGTAACTCCTATGTCTACAATTTTTCTATTGTATGTAGTGGCAAATAAAGTAAGGCTGAAAGGACTGAAGACAGACACTTTCCTCTTCAGTCGACCCCTCATCGACCTTTTCAAGTTCTACTTGGAAAGAAGATGAAGGTGGAGAGGGAGGTACTGTCCTCCAGTGTGTTTGTTGAAAGGTGGGTGAAAGTGGCAAAAATGGCAAGAGTGTAGGCTGAAGAATGATAGTTGGGAGAGGGCCCTTGGTGGTCAATGTGATCTTGGATTTGTGAGGTTCCTCGATTGGCCCTAATTGGAGATCCTCCTGCATCAGGAGAACTGCCTCATTATTACTTATTTGTAAACTATTTATCCATTTTCATCTTTTTTTCTTCTCATTTGATATCTATGCAGACAACACACTTTCTGTAACCTGTCTTTGTAATGTCTCCATCTGATGCCCCTGTGGCAAATAAAAGAAATCATTATTATTAAGGGTGGTAAGGGCAGGTGGATTGGCAGAATCAGTAAGGCATTGGACAAAATGCTTCGTAGTATTTCTTCCGGTTCTTTATGTTCTGAGTTCAAATCTCGCCAAGGTTAACTTTCATCCTTACAGAATCAATAAAGTACCAGTCAAGTACTGGGGTTGATTTAATTGACTTACCCTTCCCCCAAATTTCTGGCCTTGTGCCTATGTTAGAAAGAATCATTATTAAGGGTGGTGGAGTAGCTGAATCGGTAGTGCACTGAACAAGATGCCTAGTAATGTTGCTATATATCCGTTAACCCTTTTGATACCAAACCGCTCCTGTTTCTATGATAAAAAGCCATTTGTTTTAAAGTGTTCATATTTAAATTTAAACTTTCCATTATAATTTTATGTAAGAAATTTTTTTAAGTTATATTCCAAACACCAACTTAAGAGGAAGAAAGTTAGTTTTTTTTACTAAATTCCTCCAAATTCTTAATTATTTAAAAAATTAATGAAAATCATAGGCAGTGTATTTCATTAGAAATATGGTAACGAAAGGGTTAATTTGCAGAGTTCAAATCTTGTTTTGTATCCCTATGGGATTGATAAAATAAAATACCAATAATCTATTAGAAGTTGATTGAACTGACTATACCTTTCTCTTATAGATTCATGGGTCTTGTTCCAATGTAAGAAGTTACTATTATATAGGTGGTCCAGTGGAAGAAACAGTAGTGTGCCAGATTAAATATCTTGTGGTATTTAGTTATATCCCTTTAGGTTCCGAGTTCAAAATCTGCTGAGGGTTGATAAAATAAGTACCAGCCGTGTACTGTGGCTCGATTCAATCGACTATACACCTTCCCCTAAATTTGTGACCTTATGATAAAGTTAAAAATCTTTATAATCCTTCAAGCCCTAAGACTTATTTAGCACTATTAGTTTTTAGGTGATCGGGGTTTTTAAGGGCGAGGAGTTTGTGATGAAGGATTTTAATGGAGTGGAGTAACAAATGGTTGCAATCTGGATCAAATGCCTTTTATATCTAGTTTTTTTCTTCTCCGTACAAGAGCTGTGTATATTAGAAAATTGGGAATGGAATTTGTGGTGTTCATGCCTTTCCTGAAGCCATCAACAGTGGTTTTATTTGTAAATTCAAACCATATTTTAAATGTAGTTTGCTGTCAGCTTATCCCCTGCTCTATGGTGCTAACCAGAATATTGGCTATATTTTCACTAGGTACAATGATAAGAGTAACAGAAATGCTGTGATGCTCATTCTTTTCCAAAGGGTATTAGAGATGATAGTGAAAGGTTTCAACAAAGAATTGAACCTAGATTGCAGAGTTGGTGACTTGTGAGTTAATATCTTGTTCTAAGATTAATTAAAAAGAAAAACCAAAAAGCAGAAATTAAAAATAAAAAAGAATAAAGATAGAGATGGTTGTTTAGCCCCAGGTCAACTCTGATCAAGCAGACCTATAATTAAAGGCATTCCAGTACTGACCATCCCGTCTTTTTCCTAGGCACAAGTGCACTCAGGACCACATTATCCAATGTGTTCATTTTTAAGATGGTAGAGTGTGATTTGAGGGAGATTTGCTAATATTTCTACTAGTTTGCTCAGCCACATGGAGGCTTTCTCCTTGCCTTGTTATGGTTGTCCATGACCATCCTGTCTTTTTTTTCAGGCACTCTGTACCCCAGACTACATGATACAATGTATCCTTTTCTAAGACAGTAGAATGTGATTTGACTGCTATTTCTAGTCAGGTAAGTGACCACATACAGGCTACCTTATTGGCTCAATATAGGGATGGTAAGGAGAGACAGTGGAGGAAAGCTGGAAGGCGTGTGTGTGTGTGATGGAGGGAACGAGGGATGGTGACAAACCAGAGAGGAAAGAGTGGAAGAAAGCTAGAGAGAGATGGTGGAGGAAATCTTAGGAGGGAGGAGGTAGAGAAGGGAAGAGGAGGGAGTGAATGAAGGTGATGGTGAAATAAGGAAGAAATAAGGAAGAAAAGTGGAAGAGAGGTGGTGGAGGGGGAAAGTAATGGGGGAGTAGGTAAAACATTGACTTCAGGTATTTCTGATATTTTTTTGAACGCTGGGCCATAGCCGATACCACAGCAGAACTCACCCCTTAGCTAAACAACGTCTATGGTCACCAGGTCTATAGATTTTAGCAGGAACTTGGTGATCCTGGCCATTGACCTTAGGGAGGTTCCTCAGCCTAGCATTGTGTGAGTGTCACTGTTGGTCGATGGAAGACTCTTTCACCGAGACTGCACATCCACCATGCTGCTTCCCATGGTTTCACCTGTAACCCTAGGCTGGGTAGCTGCTGGGTACTATGCCTTGGCAAAAGGCAGCTCGTGTTTGCTCAAGGACGACTTATTTTCTTATTCGCTACTAATCCCTATATCTAGAGTTTGTTCCCCTATCTGCCACCTGGGGACCTGCCAGGTAGGAGTTTTCTCTCCTTCTCCTCCCTTTCATACAATCACTGATGTCATTAAAGGGAGACACATGCATTTTTCTGGGCATTGGTGGAGAGCTAAGCAAGAACTCATTGGTGATGCCCTCCTATGGACACCCAAACACAGATATACTCGGGTTGGTCGTCCAGCAAAAACATTCATTGACCAGCTCTGTACAGATATGGGATATTGCTTTGCTAACCTGAATGCTATGTGGGATCATGATGGGTGGCATGATCAAGTCAGGCAAATCTGATCAACCTCAACCAGATGATTTCTGATAATTTTTAACAGGGACTTTGCAAATTGAAAAGTAAATTTTGTAGGATTGGAAAGAGGGGTAGGTGGGGTGGGGGTGAACTAAAAGCAAGAACAATGGTTGAATGACAAAACAAGTTATTAAAAATAACAACATTTGATTTAATTATTTATTTATTGATTTGTTATATATATATATTTTTTTCATAGCAGAATTTGGAGAGAGGGGACAAAAAGTTTCATAAATCATAATTCTTCAACACAATTTCAGAACTCTCTAGATTTCTTTCTTTCTTTTGTATTTTTTCTTAAGAATTAGTTTTAATTCATCATTATAATGATTATCAATTATATAATCATTATCAATTTTATTATTCAAAGAGCTTGAAAAAAAAAGTGTTGTTCTGATTCTGAAGAATACAAAATGGTACAATAATAGTATAAATGAAAAAATACAATTTAAAATTGAAAAATAAAAAAAAAAATCCTTTTCAGGGACATAGTTGCATAATTAGGCCAAATATATTCTGTAATTATATACAGTAGCATTGACAGGCAAAGGACAAAAAGGAAGTTAAAAAAAATTATGTTTTAAAATGTCACCCCTCCCTTTCCACTAACATAATCCTCAGGCAGGGGTGTAGGAAGATGTAGTGTTGGGAAGTAAATTGGCAGGCCATGGCCCCACTTGTTCCGTCTATGATTCACAACATTGCGTTGCCATGCTTTTACCATTATAGGTTGATTTGAATTGCTCTGGAATGAAAAACTCCGTCTAAAAAAAGCAAAAAAAAGAAAAACAATTAAATTAAATGAAAAAAAAAATGCGTAAAATTGTAAATTGACACAAAACACCTACTTTAAAACTTTCACTCCATAATCCTGACAAGTAAATATGTTGATGCTTTCATATGAAATAAAAAAGGTTATTTGGTAGGTGTTTTCTTACTACCAAAAGGTCATGTGCCAACAAGATGGCTACAGCTGGCTTGCCTAAGCAATAGCCAAGCCAATAGGGTTACCAGACAACCAGCTCTAGGGTTGACATTGTTTATGATCTTTACAGGGCTTTCTAGTTGGCTGGTGAGATTGGTGCGGTTGATGTTCTATCTGGCTTAAATCAGTAAGCCAGTGTCTGCAGTAAAAACATAGGTGGGAAAGAAATTCCAGAGAGTTGTAGTTTCTTTCACTATCACTGCATTGTGTCCATGTCTAAGACATACAGTTCTTAATGATCCAGTTCACTTGTAAGTTGTTCTTGATGCTTAGCCCCACGTCAACCCTGATTGAGTAGACCCATGATCAAAGGTATTCCAGACATAGCCATCCCATTTTTTTGGAGGTATCTAGAATTACCTTATCTAATGTGTCCTTCCCTTTTTTAAGATGGTAAGGTGTGATTTGAGGGAGATTTGACTATTATTTCTATCAGGCCAAGCGATCACGTAGAGGCTCTCTTGTTTTGCTCATCCACTTTTAAGTAGGTAGAGCAGGTGGCATAATTCACCACAGTAAGAAATTGGCTTCCATAGTTTGTTAAACAATTCCTGTGGCTATGACCAGAAGAGAAGTTGGATATTACTGGTATCATCTGTTTGTATATCAGGACAGTAGGCATGACAATCAAAGAGGTTTGTTTAAGTTTGACTTTCTATGTCAGCTTGATTTGGTCAGTTTGAACGTTAACAGTCATAATGTAATCTCCACTCAAAGCCTCTACATCGTTACTCAAACTATTAGAAACAGCAGCCAAATTTATCTTAAATCACTCCCTACTGTCTTAAAAATAGATATCTAAAGACTACAGGACTGCCTGGGGCTAAACAACAACAAGTAAATTACTCTCCTCAGCATGTGAAATCAGTTAGTTGATCACTGTTCAAAAAGTGATTGAATACTCAAAACCTCTATGTTCTGTGTGAAGTAGATGGCAATAATATAGAGGTGCATTAGTACTACACACTACATATACATCTCTACTATTACCAGCACAACCATTGCCACTACTACCTATTAGCACAGCATAGGCACCAAAACAAATGTGAAAGACATTACAATAAGGTAAACTTGATGGTGGTTTAAAAGAAAATGGCTTAATCTGTTTGGTACCAGCCCTCCTGAAACCACCCCTGGTTCTATGATAAAAACCATTTGTTTTAAAGTATTTATATTTAAATTTCAACTTTCCATTATAATTTTATGTAAGAACTTTTTGTTAAGTTATGTTTCAAACACCAATTTAACAAGAAAGTTAGTGTTTTTTACTAAATCCTTCCAAATTCTTGATTATTTTCAAAATTAATTGAAAATCATAGGCATTAGAAATATGGTAACAAAAGGGTTAAATGACAGTGTGCTAGGTTATAAATAGTGCAGAATGTGTGAAGTAGATAACAACAATCTAGATGTAAATATAATAGTAGCATACTTGGAATATACATACTTGTTACACATGCACGCACATATACAGACACACATGAAACAGAAAGTTAAACAAACAAGCGCAATTAATTACGTACATAATCTCCATTGTCTTTTGGGACGAGAACATTAACTTCTGATGATTTAGCAGTGATGATCTCTGTCTGCAAGGAGTTGGAACTAAGGTATACCATGCAGCCATCCGTTTTCTCGATACTCACTGTTGGAACTTTGCCAGTTACCTGTGTGAATGAAAGAAAAAAAAAAGATGAATGAGATGAGAATGAACACCCTATGTGATGTGACTGGGTTTAACTTCCAGAGGTTAGAAAATATTTTAGTCCTGAGTAGTTGCTAACCTTATATAAAATACAAATGTGCCCTACATTAGAGTACTACTCATAAACCTCATTGTCACACAAAAAATGCCATACACTAAAAAATACAACTACAAGAGAGATATCAGATAGTGAAAATAAACAAATTACAAACATAATCTCACCTGTGCTTGAACACTTGAACAGTTGATAAATTCAATGGAAGAGATGACATCATCAAAGACAATTCCACATTTTGTGCAGTTATCTGAAGAGAAATAGAGAAGGAAGGAGCTAATAAGATGAGAATTATGAGAGCAAATGAAATATCACCATTACCAACATAATCAGAGGGAACATCCATCTGGTTGCTTGATCTATTTTAATTAGCAGCCAAATCTCCCTCAAATCCTACTGTCTTAAAAAAGGACACATTATATAATATAGTTCTAAATATGCCATCAAGATAGGATGGTCATGGCTGGAACATCTTTGATCATAGGCCTATGGGACCAGGGCTGATCTGGGGTTAAATGACAACAATCATAATCATCATCACAAAAGCATCAGTATGTCTATTTGTTGTCTTGAGGTTGAAGTAGGTTTTATGGCTTATAGTATAGGGTTTTGTCTGATGAAAAGTATTGCCTGAATTGTTAGTGCTCTACTGGATCTCATGACATAACAACTTACACCTCTTGTTTTTATGTATAGCACTTCCTTGCCCGAGTGCAGTGTTGTTGAAGCAGCGAGTGTAGAATCTAACAGTTCAGGATCTTGTCCTTTATGTGAGAGTGAGGAAGAGAGAGAAAGTGGTGTTGCTTAGCTAGCTTGGGAGTAGAACCATAATACTTTCTCTCTCTTCCTTACACTCAGATGAAGAGCAAGCATCTGAAATGTTAAATTCCACACTCCTCACAACAACTGGACTTAATCATCAAACTCTTCTATGAACTCTCCTATGGACCAACTGTTTTTGATGCAGACAATCACCAGTTTCCTTGGATTATGGATTTTTACTTTATGTTGTATTCTTGCATGACAGGATTTGATCTGGGTACTGCATTGCATGCTACACCACACCACACCACGCCACACCACACCACACACACCACACCACACAACAGTTATTGAGCCAATGAGGAAGCCTCTATATGGTTGCTTGACCTGCTAGAATTAGCAGCCAAATCTCTCCCAAATCACACACTACCATTTAAAAAAAAGGACGGATACATTGGATTATGTGGCCCTAGGCACAATATGTCTAATTAAGACAGGATGGTCACAGCTTTGATCATAGGTCTGCTCAATTAGAGTTGACTTGTGGCTAAACAACAACAACAGCTATCAGTTTGTTGGGAACTATATTATCAAATACTTGTTCTCTTCTTTTATTCTTCAGCTGCTTTCATTGACATCATTATCATTGTTTATCTTCTTCAATCTTTCACATTCAGGGAGTTAGGCACAGTGACAGGGCAGACCTGTAAGAATCAGTTTATAGCATTTGTTGTGATCATTTGTTTGTGACATGTCCATCACCAGTGGAATATCAGTTCACAGAAGACTAAAATCTAGCTTCCTATCTCTCTCTTTCTCACTGCCTCTCAGATTCTCTTTTTGCCATCTACTCTGCAGATAGTTAAGTAGCATCAGGAGAGGTTAAGTGCATCCCTCAAAGCACAGACCAACAAATTAACACCACTTTAGTTGAGAGGTCAGCATCTTATCGACACATGATGATGATGATGATGAGTCTATCAGTGTGTGTGTGTGTGCAGGGATTAATCCACTTACCTACAACAATAGAGTTAATCTTGCCAGTGATCTTGGTGACTGAATTTTTACACTTGTACATATAAACAGTTTGCCTCATATTAGTGTCTGTGATCTGGATGTCTGGGTTGTTGGTTTGGTATTCCTGGAAGGAAAGAAAACAAATTAACAGGTGAGGCAGAAGGGGAAAGGGAGGAGTGTTAACCATACATCTCTCTCTCTTGTTCATATATATATATATATATGGCTGTGTGGTTAAGGAGTTCGCTTCGCAACCACGTGGTTTCGGGTTCAGTCCCAC
>JAOPJM010382583.1:0-11462 GCA_027124095.1 Muusoctopus leioderma | reverse complement strand
ATTTATCAAACTAAATCTAAACAGTATATAACATGACCATAACTATTCAATATTTAATTTATCAAACTAAATCTACACAGTTTCTAACATCGCCATAAGTATTCAATATTTTATTTATCAATCTAAATCTACACAATATCTAACATGGCCATAACTATTCAATATTATATTTATCAAACTAAATCTACACAGTATCTAATATGGCCATAACTATTCAATATTATATTTATCAAACTAAATCTACACAGTATCTAAGATGGCCATAACTATTCAATATTTTATTTATCAAACTAAATCTACACAGTATATAATATGGCCATAACTATTCAATATTATATTTATCAAACTAAATCTACACAATATCTAACATTGCCATAACTATTCAATATTATATTTATCAAACTAAATCTACACAGTATCTAATATGGCCATAACTATTCAATATTTTATTTATCAAACTAAATCTAAACAGTATATAACATGACCATAACTATTCAATATTTAATTTATCAAACTAAATCTACAGAGTTTCTAACATCGCCATAAGTATTCAATATTTTATTTATCAATCGAATTAGTGCGTGGATCTGATTGGTAGTCTCTGCTAACTAATCAGGGTAAACGAAAAGGTTCAACAGTACTGTCACAGAGTATGTCAGCAGTGCTGACCTTTGTGTGTGTGTGTGTATGTGTGTGTTGTGTGTGTGCGTGTTCATGTATATATATATAATCTTGCGGTACGTAGCTGTTATTATTTGTGTTATTCGTATTTTTCTTTGTGAGATTTTCTAATCAATGTCGCAAAAATAATCTGGCTAAGACAAATCAAGTGAAAAATATTCATGTATTTAAAAATAAATAAAAAAATAAACAGATATCTCGGTAGATGCATAATGAGTTAAATTATTAGATTTTTGTAAACATTGATTGATATAAGAAACATTACGAATTGGATAGGTGGAATCATACAAAAATAAATGTCAACCATGAATAATCAGTGATTGTTATAAGGTATATTTCGCGTTAGCGCAGGACGAAACTCATCACCATATGATGCAATGAAGGAGCCTCTGTGCATTCAATCGAGCTGCTAGAAATATCTTAAATGAGAACTTGGCGTATTACAATACAAAACACATTGTATTATGCGATGAATTGTCAAATTGTTAGACTGTCGGATAGAATGACTTGCGATATTCGTTCCCGTTCAGAGCACTCTGAATTCAAATACTACCGAAGTCAACTTTGCCTTTCCTCCTTACGGGGTGGATAACAAAGTACCAGTTTATGGTTGTGGACTGGCGGAATTGTTAGAGCGTCTAGTGGGATGCCCTGCAGTATATGTTCCGGCTCTTTGCATCCTGAGTTCGAATCCCGAAATGAAACTAATCAGCATTTGAAATTATAATTCAAAGTGAAGAAACTGAAGACTGTGGCTTGGGTTTGTCTGGTGATTTATCAGTTACGCTATAAACGAACTTACTACTACTACTACTACTACTACTACTACTACTACTACTACTACTACTACTACTACTACTACTACTTCTACTACTACTACTACTACTAATAATAATAATAATAATAATAATAACTATAATAATAATAATAATACTAATAATAATTATTTCTAATATTGGCATGAGGCTAGAAATTTAGGGGGAAGGGTAAGTCGATTAAATCGATCCCAGATGGATGAAAGGCAAAGTTGGACTCGGCCTTCTAGTTAAATCATGCAAATGAGGATGAGTATCCCTGTTCCCACGTATCCACTGTGTTGACCAGTACCGCCGTATGAGCAACAGAATCAGTGATTTGCGGCCGTTGTTGTTTCTCTTCGCCTTTGAGATTTTCTGGGCTGAACGACTTTAAATGAATGTTACTGCCACATGTGTAGTAGCAAGACTTTCTGCCCTAAATGACCAGTGTTAAGACTTTCATCGGGGCACAAACTGCAGCAAACAATTATGGGATTGTTTTGTGGCGTTGTGGTGTCATGGGGTCTTGTATGTCCATGGGCATTCCCCCTGACCCCAAGTTGCAATCTATACTCGAAGTACAACTGGAAAGTTATGCAACCTCTTCTATAAATATATGGACAGATTACTTAGAATGATATGCACAGGTTACATAGACGCATGCAAGCTATCGAAGATGGACGCAATTCGTGTTAAAGGAAATCACAACTCTTGGTATATTGTTCAAGGTATGGATTAAAAACATGGCAATAATAATAGAAAAAAATGCATTTGCCATCCTAAACTTGTAAGAATCTATCTTCCAGGTACAACTTGAATTATACGCAACCACCTGTATAAATTGACAGATTACTTAAAATGATAGACACACGTAAAATAGACGCATGCATGCTATCGAAGATGCGCCTAATTCATTTTGAAGAATATAAACTCCTGATGTATTTTTAAACCGTGAATAGCAAATATAATACTAATCACAATACATTGTCTGTCATAGTTTACAAGGTAATTGTTATTCATATGACCAGTAGGACTACGAACATACTTCGTAAATAATCCTGACAAAAGAAAGGATGGTCTTAGTTTGAAAGCTCTTGATATTATAACTGCTCCACTTGGTGTGACTTTGCGCTAAACAACAAGAACAACGACCCCACGTCGTACATACTACCAATGAATCAATGATGGAAAACGACACCCAGATTCCACATTTAAAGTACAAAGTGTAGTTAATTAAAGAAAAAAATAGTTAACCGCTTAGACGATAAAAACGTATACATTGTGAAAGTATATTGGTTGATAAGTAAGTAATCTAGATCGTAATGAGTGAGCGTTACAATATATTTCGTCCAGTTCTGAAGAGGGGTGACGATTGTAGTGATGTTAATATTACTAATGGTGATAGTATTAATATCGATAGTAGTGAATGTAAATACCGGTGATAATGATGTATGTATTAACTATTACTGAGGATATTAAGCGGTGGCAACATGTATTGCTTCTCCTGCTTCTAGAACCTGCGTACATTCTATAAAGAAGAACATAACGTGTATGATTGAAGTTAACAGACGTACTGTATTACCGACAGATTCTAAACGCTCGCCATGTTTAAACATCCACTATGAATAACAACATTATGTTACAAACACCTATTCTACAATACCAATGTAGATTAATGGACGCTTTGAGCAATGCATAAAAGTAAATTCGATATATTAGCATACCAATACCTAGCGATATATGTGTTAAACTAATTACTATAGGCTTGAATTTTCTATCACGTCAGTAGAAATGGTAGCGTTAAATAAAACAGCATTATTACAAACGATCGGACTAACGAACATATAATATTGAATTGGAAGTCTAAATGAAAACAACAACAAAGAAAAAAACATAAAATTAATTCTTAATATAGTGGTAACAGAGTTGTCAGTAGATACTCCTCCCAGAAAATATGATGATTAGATATAACGTAACTTAATTATGTATAACTTATCACTTCATGGACGATGCACGATAATAATATAAAAGTATGTAAAATATCGCTTGAGCATTCTGTAGTAATAATGGCAATTGAAGTGCCGCTTCTACTAAGCATTATAGTAATTCATTTCATTCTAAATAGCTTCAAACAGTATCAGAAACGGGAATTATCCTATTATTAACACCTATCAAAATGTGTGGCAGTTTTCATTTGATCTATTTTAAATCGAGTTAACATTTACCTTTGACACGCTTGAATAGCCCAGAATATTAACTACTTGAATTCGTATTGGGCACACAACAAAGATCCCCATAACGAGATCAACAGATGACCAATTTCATTAGCACCTCAACATTTGTCTTCCGATAATCTATAAACTGTTCGACAGTATGATTAAATATTTCCCTTCAAAAATGATTACCTATAGATCACAAGACGTGTATGCCATATGTATATGGGACAGTTGACCAGATCTTTACGAATTTACGCAAGAATGATCTATCATTTACTTTGATTGATTGCAACAAGAATGATATCATAATTTACTTCTTTAATAGAGCAATGAAGAAATGAAAAAGGTAATTCCTACAGTCGACAACAATACTACGCATATAAATTCCAGCCTCACATATCATCTGTGTCATTCCAAAGACTTAGTAATCTCTTCTGCACTATATTGCATTATTGGTGCCATTGAGTTAGATATTACTAGATGTCTACTTGGGGTATAATATAGGTAGACGAATGGTCAGTTTAGTCTACCTTCCACATCATAGATGTTCTAAAACCATATGGTGCAATTAGTCCCAACTTTGACATTGTCAAGTACTTTAGCAAGGACATTACAAGGTCATTTGGGCCGGAAGCATACACAAAGAAGACAGTGAAGAAAATTGGACTGTCGTGGTTGACTTATGATTTAGAACACCTGGCACGGTATATAATACGGAATCAGGTGTATTCTAGCTTCTACAAATCCTTTGGTACACATAGACGTAATATTAAGTCTGTGAAAGCTGCCCAAATACTGATGACAAATGAATATATTGACAGAGTAAGAACTATTAAAACTTATATGAATGGCAAATAACATATATTTGTCATTAACACATATGCAGTACCATCTATAACTGATGGTTCAATAGGTTTGAACGGCTACGTCACATACATGCATTCTATAGACCGTAGAAATGGCCTGTAGTATCAGATTACAAGTAATACGGTAACAATGCATCACACATTACATAACGCTCCTGACATCCAGCGACCACATATCCGAAGAAGACGAGAATGTAGGGAGAGATTAATGAGGGTCATTAATCAATGTTGCCCACTGCATTACCAATTCACAAGAGATCATAATATTTGTGTTCGTTCATTTGATTGTACAAACGATGGGCAGTGGGTCATCAGTACAACATAAAACATATTCCATGATATTGTATTAGATGTCAAACGTCCACTATCTAAGCCTAAGATAGCAGCAACAACAACTACTGGCATGTAAGGCGACACTTGTGAATCAATATAAATGCAATGAACCAATAACGGAGACCCTACATGTTTGTTTCACCTGCAATATCCTGTAGCCGATCTTCCTGATATCACACACTACTGTCTTAATTAAAGGATGGTCACAATAGACAATTTAGATGTTATGCCTCTTTAATATGCCAATTAGGTGCCTACACTATGGCTATTATGTCAATTATTTATATCATATTATAAGTGTCTGATTAGATGTAGCTTGAATTAATACATCTCTATATTATATTGTACGTATTATATATACTTATATACTATATATACTCAACTTTCTAGAGAGAACGCGGGGAATTTCTCATGAAATTCATTCATTTAGTAGTTAACAAAACGACTAGAACTCATATAGCCTTCCTAGTGATATAACTGCTTTGATGGTGTAATATTGTTCTTATTTAGATCCTTTCATTTATATATTTAGTTTGGTTAATGGTACTACCAGCCTACATTTAAGTTATTAGAGTGGATATGGTGAACCTTGGATTGATTTAGTGCTAATATGCGTCTTCTCACTCTAAAATGGTTTTGTACTAATTGATATACTAATCCACTGTTTCGATATAAGTAAAATAGTAAATAAACTAGTTCATGATATGAAAGTCTTTTGAGCAAAAGGTGAGCCTTCACTTAATGAAGTTGACTACTGTCTACCTCCACCTAATGGAACTCAAGATATCTATCTTGTAGACGATGGATATTCTATAAATATGTTTTATAAGTAGTTGCCTATAACAACACCATCTTCATAATGACCCAATTGTATGATATGTATGTAATATGTTATGTTATAATATACCAAATAATATTATACTTTATGATATGATATATTGTGCGATATTATGATATGTTATGTTATGCTATATGATGCAGTATATAATTTACTAAATTGAGGAATGCTAACCAACACTCACATAAGGGCTAATAATTATGTATTGGGTGGATTTCAGGATATCTCACAAGCTACCCCCCACATCATAGTATTACTGATATTCACCCTTTGGATACCCTATGATATCTAGCTTACATTAATTCTTATGTTTCTAGCTAGGAAAACCTTTATTGTAGAGATTTCCGTTTACATGCATATATGGCAGATTCGGAAATAGAAGTTATTGGGCTGAAAGAACTTGCAATCCAAATAAACTAAAAAAACGTTATGTTCATTCACAGATCCTGACTGGAATTTAAACCAATAACGGTTACAGTCTGGTGTACTAACCGGAAGCGTTTAATATTTAGCCATATTCTAGGACAGCTCACACATATCTGCATACAATAATAATCGAAACTAAAATATTGGCTTTGATCGGATACAGCCAAGATTACCTATTAAGTAATTAATTAATTGATTTTTAGAAAATATTATATATATCGATGATGATGATAATTAGATAGAAAAAACAATTTTAAACGCCCAAAACGTTTCAGACCCAATAACAAAACAGTTGTTTCCCTTCAACTATAAATGTAAGCAACACTAAACATTTTTCTATCAACATACAACAATATACTCTCACAAATAGTTGACCCTGGGTTACACCAAATGGCTCTGTCTATTGATACAAACGCATTGCATCTAAACGTGATATAAACAGTTTCCGACGACATTCTCAAGATTTGAAACGGGAGTAATTCAGTAAAACTCACGGCAGTAATTACATCATCATTTTAATCTCCTTGTGATGGGTTCTTTACTCTAATAAATCTGTAGGCCCAAGAAATGAATAGCTCTGCTACACTACGAATATTTAGCATAAAAATGTCACCCTATACCACGTAATAAACCAATTATTTCTTCTGGCTTTTGCGCAGGATTATAGACATGTGCATGTTATTTTTGTTGTATGTTGATAATTAGTACATTGATGTCATATTCGTCATGGTAATGATGTCAGTCTTATGATGTGATATTTGTTGGTCTATTTGTATAATGGAGTTTCATACTATTTTATTATTATTATTTTATAAGAATATCTCAAATTCATTTCAGTACCAAATAGCTTTGTCTCTACGGATTTAAAATGTTGTGACCAGGTGTATATAGAGTAATTATTGTGTCACCAGATATGTTTCATCTGATACCTTGCAGGACATCCATATACGGTATATTGTTTTATTTCCGAATGCAATATGTGTCATCTATAGTGTATAAATTGTGGATATTCCTTTCATTATATCTAGTGGTGGTAACCTCTTCTTATATTAAGAATATTTCCCATATATATCCAATATATATTTCCCATATACATTCATGCTGGATGTGTTCATCTCAAATAGTGTTGCATTTTTATCTATCAGCCGGACATAATTTTCGCTGAAGTATTGACAATGCAGAGGCACGTTCTTTTAATATTGTTCACCAATGGTACATCCATTTTTACTTCTGATTTATGTGTAGATTTATTAGTTAAATATCTAATCTAATTTTGTATGAATGTTATATTGCTGCGATGGTAATAGATTTACGACACTTTGTGCGATTAAGCATTCTTAAACGTTCGAACAATAGTGAGCAGCATTAATACCTTTGTGTTATGTATATGGTTAAATCTTGCGGTTTTTACGTAATCATATACAAAGATATTAATAATTCCAACATCACCTATGGGCATTTGTTTTTGTCTCTTTTTTTCATTCGCTATTTCTCGTTATCTTTATTTTCACGACGTCATATGGGGATGCTTGCTCCATTTCTTTCACAGATAAATTTTCGTCTGTTTGAATTAAAATATCAATAAGGAGACATATCTTTGTGATGGCTTTTGAAAATATCTTTTCGTTTTTGGGGTGTTTCTTTCTCTTTCCGAACGAAATGCCGTGTCCCAGTGTATGATCTCTTGGTTATTCTCTGAGAGTTTACCTGGCGTATGTGTGTACCATTTTCTCCGCTGGTTTTTCACTATGCTAGCATAATGTCCACTGTATGAACACTCCACATCTGCCATTCCTGTATATATATTCTCGAAACCCCCTCAGTATACTACCACATGATATTATTATATATATATCCGTAGTTAATGACAATATAAGCTAATTTATCAACGTTCTCTCCACCATTAACATTATTTTTGATAATTATTTTTCATCCGATAAGTAATATATGATAATTATCATATGGTATATTGCAGGCGATTTGAATATAGGTGGATAACAATTGTCGTGGTTCAAACAAAATCGCAATCACCACAAGTAATTCAACTTTATCAAGGTGTCCTCGTCAGAAATATTATTATGGCATTTTATTGATATTCCTCGGTTCAACTACAGTAATATATGTACTCAATAGCAATACACCATCAACCAATGAGATTGATTAATTTGTCTGAGGTACAGACAAATATATACTCACATATATTGAAATCAAAACTGGAAACACGTCACAACTATGACGTCTTATATACGGTATTAATACTATATCTTCCTAAGTAATTCACTCTTAGGTATTCACATATAGATATGTAAACTTAGATACTCTCAGGTACGGAAGCACAAACGCATATATTCGTTGAAATCAAAATTGAAACCACACATCACAACAATGATGTCATATAGACGGTGTGAATACTATACCTTCCCATTTTCTTTACACTGTATATCTCAATGCATTGCCCCACAGAAGCCTTCCATATGGAGGAGACATTTTCTGATTGATGTCATCGAAGAAATATCATAAGCACTGTATATATGTTATCGTAAAAAGGATGTACATGTTAATAGAGGGACAGACTATAAGAATATAGCAGAATATAACATGTTTATATTTGGGTTTTATCAAATGAATATATTGACCTACTTGAATAATAAGATATCATTTATTTAGTATTTTACATAAATAGAACATTTTGCGAGAGACAACTAAAACATAGAATTATAAATTTGTTTAATACAAAATCAACACATGTTGATGATAGTAAAGAAGGTATTATGATGGTAATAAGGCTATGGACGGTATCGTTTATGGAAGTGCATGGAAACGTGTAAAACAGTTACGTTGTATTGTTTGTTCGTGGAACACACTACTGGTAAACTGAAACATGTTGAATTAGGCGATCAGCTTAAGCACAAATGCGAATGATATATGATATAATAATATACGACTTCAAACTGTGGAATATATGTTATGCTCCAAAAGAAAAAAAAAGCTAATGTTCCTAGAACCTGCATCGGAGAGACGTACCCGATAGCAGAAGTGTTTTCCTTTCAAATTTTCAAAGACATTGTTTTTACGCCAAATTATAATTAGTTATTTATCAAAATATATGTATGCCGATAAAATAAGGGTATAGTTATATATGGCATACTGAAAATTATCAGTAAAAATATTAATTTATGGTGATGGAACTAATCATTGAACAATTTCATGGTATATTATTTGTTTGGTGTGTCTAATTTCTTTCTATTTATTAACTTATACCACCTTATTTAATTTATAAGTTTTACTGTTAAAATTTACAGCAAGAGTTGTTTATAAAAGCTAAATGACAACAATCATGCAGACGCATATATACGCAGAGACTTACAGACTCATATACACATGCACACACACACAAGCACACTCACACACACACACACATATTTATGTGTGTATGTGTGTGTGTGTGTGTATGTGTGTGGATGTGTGCGTGCATACATTTATTGTTATTTCTTCAACATGGCCACGGTGTTTCAGCAAAGTGCATATTTTTTATGCATCATCAGATTGAAACATCTAAGAACTGTGAGTTGAATCACATTTTTCTCAGAGAAGGGGATGCGGGTGTTGGATGAAAAGTGATCAATGGGGAGCAACATAGTAAGAACACAGGAACGAAGACGAGGGAAGGAAGAATGTAAGATCAGAAGAAGGAAGGGGGAAAGTTTGAATTGGAATAGATAGAAGAGAAGCGTAGAGTGATGTTTAAGAGATAGCGAGGAAGTCGGGCAAATAAGGTTTTAGTGGAGTCAATAGAGTAAGTGAGGGAAGGAAACTTTGTTAGATAAGGGATGGGGAGTGATTGTTATAGAACGTACAGAAGGAAATGTCTATTCGTAATGTCCATGGTTATGTAGAAGTGGGAAGGATAGAAGTGGTGATGTCGCTATGAGAGTGAAACATGTTAGAGAGAAGAGGTCGGCATTTTGACCGCATGGATATAACTGGTAATATCTAGTGATGGTGGTTGTGGAAAGCTGTCAGTATATAGGGTGTGTGAAGGAATATGGATGAAGGAATGGATGGGTGCAGTTGTTAATTATGGAGAGTTGATTGATTTATGAACAAGTTAGAAATACCTCCTACATATATGTGTGATATGAGCGACAGCCATGGGAGAGCGGGGTGGTAAGAGGCCAAAAGCGGACAGCGGAAGTGACGTGAGCAAGCGCCAGGTTCTGGCGATCTTACACGTGTGGGCCCACTTGGGGAGCAACACGCGCGGGACTCGGACGATATCTGCGAGAAGTGATTATGTGCTTGGTGCATCAGATATCTAAAAAGGAGTCTAGTTGTTAACATTTGGTGGCCATCAAGAGCAGTATGAGGACTCGAAGCGTTAGTAAGCGAATTGAACGTAAGGTGAATCCTTTTAGTTGTTTTCCTGTGGCTAAATCATACGTAATCTAACGTAAGTTCCGTCGTTTTTGGTCAATTTGCCTGTTTAATCTACAATATTCATACGTGTATGTATGTGATTCTGTTTGTATCTGCGTGCTTGTCTGTTTCGATGTGTGTATATGTGGAACAGCATTTTCCTAAACAGGTTACATTCAAAGATCTACTGTCTTTATATGCTCAAATCTGAAGCTTTATGTATACACTTTATGGTTTTAAAAAGTTAGATTGACGCTGTTTGATTCTGCATGTTAACAAGCAGCACATTAACTACGGGCCCCAACACAAAACTAGATGGGGAAAAGAAATAATTGGTAATACAGCAATATTATATAGAATTGCAGACACAAATAGTTTAGCATACAAATCCAAAATAATCACATGGGTAATTCTGTCAAGTTATAAGCTATAAACAGTTACTGATTACGAAAAGTAACTTGGCGTTAATTCCCGAAAAAAAGCAAAGCAAAAAATGATTAAAGCTGGTGATGTTGTTATCATGACTAACAACATCAATCCCATAATACCTGCTGATCACTAAAACATGGATGCAATAATAACCACTACTAATAACAGCATGATCCAGAATATATGGTAGCGAAGTGCTAGAGGCGTTGATGAACATAACAAATCTAATGTTCTAAAGCGAACATAAAGGACTAATAATAAAACACGAAGCACCCGTTAATAAAAGTGATCAAGCTTGAACACAGTCACGTTGTCACTATAACACACTGATGTACACACATAATGACATAGATTCACACACGCACAACACATATATACATATATATGTAAGTATAAGTATATATATATATGTAAGTATAATATATATATATATATATATAAGTATAAGTATATATATATC
>JAOPJM010382372.1:0-11463 GCA_027124095.1 Muusoctopus leioderma | reverse complement strand
TGAGTGGTCAATAGATGCCACTGTACATTGAAGTGATCCAGCCTGAGTGGTCAATAGATGCCACTGTACATTGAAGTGATCCAGCCTGAGTGGTCAATAGATGCCACTGTACATTGAAGTAATCCAGCCTGAGGACAGCTGCCAAGTAGTGATATTTGACCCAACAGAAAGCTTTCAACTGATTCAAATTGATCAGAGCCCCACTGAAGCAAGGTTTCTTACCCACCTTCTCTATGATGTATCACATGAGGTGGAGGTTGTTGTGGATAGATCTACCTGGGATCACACAAGTCTGCACTTTCCTGACCATGCAACTGACAACAGGCACAAAACTCTTTGCTAGCACGTTGGCCAAAATCTTAAACTCTGCATTCAGCACAGTTATGGGCCAGAAATTATCAATAATGTCCCCCTTTCTTGGTTGGGTCCTTCCTCAGCAGCACTACCAATCCCCAACTCATACAACTCTGAATTGTTCCCAGCCTGCTAGCTTTTGCGATAGACCTATGCCAAGACTGAATAAGTCTGTTATATATACATAAAGCTCATAGTGCAGACCATCCAAAGCAGGTGATCTTCCCCTCATACACTCCTTACCGCCGCCAATTATATTTCAGCTGCTGTTATCGACTTTTCACAGCACTTTGCATTCTTTGCTGAGAGCTGCAGCAGGCTGTCACGATGTCCACTATCATCTCTGGTCCACCACCACCTGACCCAAATAATTGGGCAAAGTGCTGCTGGAAAGCCACACATATCTTCCTGGAATCGAGTAGCACACAGCCACAGCTGTTCCCATCCATCAAAGACTGAATTGTGGTTTTGTTGCCACATCGCACCTCTGCCACCTGGGCCCATCGGACACCTTCCCTTCTCTCGTGTCCAAGAGCATGCACCTTAGCTCTAACAAGGCAACCTTCAGTTTCACACAGAAGAAATGGTCTAGGGCCATTCACACCACTAGCACATTAGTCACAAATGGAAAAAAGTACACAATGCTGCACACACCTCAGGAACATGGAGGTGCACCTGGTGGTGCAGTAGAAAATCGCATGAAACTCACAAAAATATAGTAATAATAATAATGTTGTACAAGTTCTTGAAATGCTTGATTTTTTTAAATAGAAAACATTAGACCTTTCATTAAAAATTTGACTGCTGTGCATATCACACATTATGATGTAGCATTCTGTACCATATTTTAATATCAATACTCTAAACTGTGATGGAAGAGTGATATTGTATAGCAACAAGTCCCTTTCATTACCCTCATACAGTGCACTCTAGAACTGGTTCCTATTCTCACAAGACACTTCAATATTTCACTTTCTGCATGTATCTATCCAAATCTATGAAAATATGAAATGGTGTCCCATTCTCAATCAGGGCAAACTCTTTGGCTCTGTCAACTACCACCCTGTCACCCACAAAGATGATGGAAACAGTTGAGAACAGCTCTCTCTTTCATCATCTTGAGTCTCTCTTCCTTGTTGGTGACCACCAGTGTGGTACATGTAGAGCCAGAGTTACTGGAGACTTACTCTTTTTTTTTCACTTATCAGTGGTTTCTTGTGTCTGAGAACTCCAGTGAAAGCAATGTTGTTGTCTTTTACATTTGCAAAGCCTTTGACTATGCCTGGCATGCGAACCTCTTAGCTAAGTCATCCATCTGTAAGCTCTACCTGTCTCTTATCTCTTAGATTGGAAGTCTTGTCAGATTGTTCCATTGCAGCATGTGCTTTTAAGGATGTCTATGCCTCACTCTCCTACACATTTTCCTTCTGTACATTACTGACCTACTTGCTTGTACTTTTAACCATACTCTTAAAACAGTTTATACCACTCTCCACTTTTCCTTAACTTTCCAGACAAAAGCATCATCCATATGTCATCGAAATGTCATGACATACATGCACTGCTTCCATGAACAGAAACCTAAAAAATCATACTTTAATGAGGACATAACAACATAGTTTATTTTAAAAGGACAAAGATTCAATTGCACACATAACAAAGAAACAGTCTTGCACTACATCTTTCCTATGAACAATATACAGCTACAGCCCTGAAATGTTAGGCCTTGTAATCACTGATGACCTCTCATGGCAACCTCACATCTCACATATATTGCCAAAATTACATCCCAAAGACTAGGCTTCCCCTTCAGGATTCAAAAATACTTCAGCTCTGATTTGTTGCTTACCCGCTGAAAATCTCAAGTGTGACTTGCATTGTAGTTCTACTCACAAATCTTGGACAGTGCTGCTGCTACACACAGACACATTAACAAAAAATATGGCCTTTCAGCTGATTGGCAAACATTTATCCACCAACAAGCTACAACCACTGGATCACAGGGGCATTGTTTATTCTCTCTTCCTCCTCCACCATACTACAATGGCCTCTGCTCTTCTGAATAATAGACTATATACTATTACCTTCCCTGCCTACCCAATGCACTCATCTCTCCTCCTTTCATCATTACTTCTGTCTCTCTTTCCTCAGACCCTACATTAATTACTTTCCCAATCATTCCTCTCCATAGCTACCACCCTCTGGAAATCCCTCTCTGGTTGCATTTCTACAATTTCCAATCGATCAACAGAATTTGAAATTTGAACATTAATCACATTAACATCACTAGTTGGTAGGGGAAGTGGGGCTGGAAAGGTCATGAACCCTCCATTTCTTTCTCCTCTAACTAAATAATTCAAAGAGAAGAAAAAGCTGTTGTACATGAACCATGAAGAGGTTTATGGTAGCTGGATTGGAACAAGCTAACTGTGATTCATTGGATGTACACCACTGAATCTAAATTAATTAAGTAGACATCTGTCTCTCAGATGTTTTGTGGTTTCAAGTAATAAAACAGTACTGATAGCAACAAGGTATGTGAACTGATGATTCATGTTAGTAGAAGATAAAGATGGAAGTGAGGAGATCAAGGGAGATTTAGCTGTCATGGCATGGTGTGGTGGGTGGTGATAATGTTTGGTCAGACTTTAAACATATCTGTCTAACAAATGAAATGATATAGTATGTAAATGTCTCTGAAGACTTCCTTCATACAGACTCTCAGGCCAACCAACAACCCAGACATCTACATTGATGAGACTATTGTTGATTCTTGAGGAAATTGTTCTCAGATAATCCACTTTGGGCAGAAAAAGCACCTTTTTTTTCAAAGATTGATGCTTAGCTCCAGTTTTATTTTGTATTAAGATGAAATATAAATCTCCCTTCTGGGCTGAATGCCAGTTTATTTTTTGGTAACATTCTCTGATGATTATTTCTGACAGTTAGTTCAGCTGAAGCACTTAGAATTAAGTGTTGCTCCAAAATATACAACAAACTGCCTTTATTGGTAAAATCTGGAATGTGAGGAAACTTGTTGAAGGGTTTATAACCTGAAATGTCAGCCTTTTCCACTCCTCACAGCAACCACACTTATTGATACCCAATAAACTCTCCTGGATTTGCCTTTATTGGGTTTGAACCTGAGATGGTAATTCAATATCTTATTGCCTCAGCAATTTTGCTTCTACAAATGATATAATATAGGGATTTGTGTTAATCAGCTGATGTGAAGATGCATTTAATTTATTGTCAACATGAAACAAGGAACATTAACTTGATGATGGTGATGAGGCCTGAATGGTATTGTTTTTCTCAAAGTCAAGTTGAACATCACCTATGAGTGAATGATGTTAACTTTCCTCAGCTCAAGCCTAGTTTACATATGCATGTGACATTTATAACACAGATATTAGCAAATGAAAAATATGTCAATCATATTTTCAGTTGCACAGATATACTGACATAGTTATAACTAGTTGCCCTGTGAGCAATACCAAATGTGGTAGTTGATACTGTTGCTATATGGGAGTGAGTGAGGAGGGGGTACTTTCACAGCAGCTAGTGAATTAGAATTGGAGTAATTGAAGATGATTCAAATTTCAGAAGACACTGTTGCATATGAGCTATTAAATTCAGTGCCTTTTGATGCTCTGTCACTCTTGATAATGACGTATCATTCCCAGAGAGATGAACTGAAAAGTTCTATGTAATTTATAGTTGTCATTGTTAGTGTGACCTGCATACCCTCCCACATATTTGGCAAGTGAGATCAAAGTTAATTTAGGTTGGTTCCTGAATGTGTGCATTCTAATGAACTCTGTATTTGACACTTCAGATTGTAAGTCATCTCTAATTGTATCACTTCAACACTACAAAATAGTTTCAACATCAGTAACCTCACTCGCCCTAAACAATGTGCAAGAATGCAGGCCACCAGAAATAAGCACTGGAGAGAAATTACTTATGTACTTTGACTGAGTCCACATTGCTTTCCTCTATTGCCATCACTGCCAGAACCTGCAAACATGTAAGAGCAGACTGGACAGTTGCAGAAACACAACATGCCGAGACTGCTGCAGTGTGCTCTTCATGACAAAACCACTGCATATTGACATTCACAGTGTAGTCCTCAATGAAGGAGTGTGTGATCTGTGGGTCACACCCAGATATTTGACCAGCAACCTACATACCATAGGTCTTTTTAAACAGCGTTGACCAAGGACTACAATCCACAACAAATAACATTTATTTTGTAATGGCTGAGGGCCCTGTAATAAATATATGGAAATATATTTAGTTTTACTGCAAAATAGTTTGAGTTGTAGTCCAAGATAATAGAACATGAAATCAACAGTCCTAGTATCATAATTATTTTGGTCTTTGATGGGATTTCACCAGACTTGACATAACTGAAGTCTTGTATTCTCTTGTTGTATTGTTCACCATTGTAGTGAAACAATTTTGACTTCAGATATAATTACTCCACTTTTAGAAATGGCTCTCAGTAAAATTGTTGCTTAGTGCTGTCTTAATGGACAAGAGGCAAATATTGGACATTCCGATGTGAATTAAAAGTATCTGTTGGGTTGCTAAAATCTTTACAAAAATATCTTCCCTATTGAAAACTTATCAACAACAAGAATTTGGCAAACATAAGAGAACTTGTGTGTGTTTAAATGAAAGCCAAGTCTACAATATGGACAATGGGAAGCTGTGCAAATAACCAGTGTGTATTAGATCTGAAGAAGATAAAAGTACAAAGAATCTTGCTGAAGACATTATGGTTGTGGAGTAAGCTACTTTACTGATTTGTTTAACTTTGTTCATAGGCAGACTTTCTTGGTATTTCAATCTCTTGAGGTAGTTGACCATAGCTACAGGCTGAATACAAGGAATAGTGGTAGGTACTGTAAAGGAAGATCTAAGGATCAAGGAATTATAGAAAATATTTTTTAAATAGTTCTTTTATCAAGTTTGGTTTCTGCTTTATTCTTTGTAGTCTCCAGTTTTTTTTCAACACCATTAACAAATTTTCTGAAAGAGGAGTTATTTGTAAAGAAAGTTTTCTGTCTTTATCTGTTCATGTTGTTTTCGTTGGTGCTATCTTTGAATTTCACCTTTTGATTTTATTCTTTCTTTCTCCCTCAATCTATATATTTACACATCCCTATACAGCTTATATATATATATATACACACGCATGCACACACACACACACAAACGTATACACATTCCTCACACACACACACATGTATACACATTCCTCACACACACACGCACACATTTATACACATTCCTCACACACATTCCTACACTTATAACTAAACAAATACATGCTTTCATGAGCATAAACACCTATACACATTACACTCGGAGAGCTAGCAGAGCCTCAATTATGCAAATCTTTAATACTATGGGATTACAATAATTAGATTATTCTATTGATTTTAATTTCGGAATTAGATGAAATTTGTAAGCCTTATTTTCCTAATATATAAAGCCTGAGCTTTCATGCTTAGACATATGTTATGGTTGGTGATTATTATGATGAGGATGATAATGACAATAATGATATAGTGAGTATGATGAGGAGGATGGTTGGGTGTTGGTGGTAAGAATGATGTTTGTAGTGAGAGGGATGATGATAGTTGTGTTTATGATGGTGGTAAGGATAAAATAGATAATGCTGCTGCTGCTGATGATGATGATATCATTTCTTGAGTTTTTTTTATTTTTTAGTCATTGTTTTGATAGATGTGAAGTTTAGCTGACATCTATCTGTCTGTATTTACTTCCTGTTATTCTAAATCCATTTTGCCATGATAGAATTTTTTTTTTTAGTGGCTACAGTTATTAGACTTTAGCCATGCTGGAGTGCCACCTTCAAGCGTTTAGTCATCATATCGATCCCAGTACTTATTTCATTGTAGTATTATTTTATCGGTCACTATTTATTGAATCATTAGTTACATTTTTTACATAAATAGATGCAGCTCAACACACTGGTTTATACCAGTAAACATAAATTATTAATGAATTCTTTATTGTTTTTGATGAGTGTTCAAGTTGTTTAATCAACTGAACTACCTACTCATTGAATTATAGTGTAAGTGTTTGGGTATTCCACAGAACTTGTACCCTTAATGTAAACCTAAACCTCAGGCAGACTCAGCATGACCCATCATGTGACAAGGCTGCCACAAAGATTCCACACAATTTCCCTCATAAGGCTTCTGTTGACCTGAGGTTATGGTAAAAGACACTTGCCCAAGATTCCACGCAGTGGGATTGGACCTGGGACCTCATGATTGTGAAGCAGACTTCTTAATCACTCGGCCATGCATGTGCCCACTGGTAAACATAAACACACACACACACACACACACACACAATTGGTCACCCCAACGCTGCAGTAGAAGATACTTGCACAAGATGCCATGCAGTGGGATTTGCACAAGATGCCTTGTGGTTGCAAAATGAACTTCTTACCCGTATGGTTATGCCTGCATCTATAGATGGATTTCTTTCTTTCCCTCTCTCTCTTTTAAAAAAAATAATTGGTAAGTTGCATATTGTTTGAGTAAGTGATTTTACAGTTGGATATCTTTCCTCTTGCTAAACATTTTTGTTTTTAGCTGAGTAGACTAAAGCAAACTAAAGTATAGCATTACAGTAATATTAAGTTTTGAACATGTGTCATGTTTAGTAGATCAAAACGTTAACCACACAGCTGTACCTGTGGTTCATAACGACTGTTATCATCATCATGGTGGCATGGGTTGGATGGGTTGTCAGTTTATATCAGTTTTTATTTGGAGTTACTGCCCTCCTAAACCGGTCTGGGACCACCTCTTGCTCGTACATTTCATTTTTGGCATGGGTTCTACAGCTTGATGCTCTTCCTATTGCCAACCTCTTTATAGAGTGTACTGGGTGCATTTTATCATGGCACCAGCACTAGAGAGAGTGAGGGAGTGATAGACAGCTACATGATGGTTGTTGGTAAGGAGATTGGATAGAAGCAACATGACTGAGGGGGCAATAGAAGAGTGTGATGAAAGTGAACCAGAGTAAGAGGTTGATAGAAGAGAGAGTAATACAAGAGAACCAGAGTGATTGGAGTGGGAGGGTGATAGAAGAGAAAGTAATGGAAACAAGATAGTGATAGACAGCTACATGATGTTGTTGTTTCATATGGTGTCTCTCTCACCTCCAATTTACATTATGTATACTTCACCAGCTTGATGAATTGCTCCATATCCCTCCGGGATTGAGGTGGCCAGACTGTGCAACAAGAAGTGATCTGTATCTTGTGGAGATACCTGACATGCTGGGCATATAGAGAATTCATGAGAGCCCAGGTCCCAGCCTGTTTGCATATATCCTCTGCTTTCTGATTAGATGATAAAAACCTGGCAGGAGCTCAGTGGGGTCCCTAACTAGGTTTTTACCACTGGGAGAGTGCTCCCTTCATTCACCCCTCCAGGCTTCCTTAATGCTGAGGTTTTCTTTTACTGGTCTATAGAAAGGTCTTGAATTTAGTCTTGAGGTGGTGGGTGCTATATCGATTACTGTTTCAAGGGTGTGGCAGTATTTGTGTTTCTGATATGTTGGTGCTGCATTTCAGTGGCCTCCTCTCTGTGGAGGTGAAGTGGAGCAATCACACTCATTATGATAGCGAGATCAAAGGTGTAGATTTAATGGCACCAGATATAATCTGCATTGTTTCATTTAGCTGGGTGTTGATTTTATTTGTATGGGCACTACGTGTACATATTGGGGCACAATATTCAGCTACGATGTAGCATAAGGCCAGTGTGGATTATCTTTGTACTGTTTGAGATGCCCCCCAGGACGTCCAAGTTAACTTCCTGATCAGTGAGTTCCTCTTTTTTTAATTTTTGTGCAGTGTTTTTTAGATGTAGTCTAAATGTTAAGGTTCTTTCAAGCACTACTCCAAGGTATTTAGGGTGTTTCTCTGGATGAATAGTTTGTTATTAAGCTGTATTTGCAGGGTTTGGTTTGCCTGACGGTTGTTGAGGTGGAATAGAGTCGTCACTGTTTTTATAGTGCTCATTTTCAGTTACCAGTTGTTGAAAAAGATCTTCATAACTTGATTGTTTCTGCTAATTGTTGTCTCCATTTCAATCATGTTGTTGGATTATTAGGCTATGGCTATGTCGTCTGTGCATCTAAATTTAATAGATCTTCTATCAGGCATGTCACTGATATAAAAATTGACCAATGTTGTCACCAGGACCAATCCTTGAGGGACTCCATTTTTTTATTTTCCTGCTCTTGCTAGTGTCTTCATCCAGACATACATGGTAAGTTCTTCCTGTCATTTTATTTAAAAGTTTAAGAGTTTTCTTGCATGTAATGATTTTGGCAGTTTTCAGCATTAGTCCCTCATGCCAAACAGTATCATAGGCTGCTGAGAGGTCTACAAAGATGGTACCTGTTTTGAATTTTTGCTCATATCCTGACTCAATGTAATATGTGAGCACAAGCACCTAAAACCAGTCTATTCAGTGGGTATGTGAGGTTTGAGAATTGGTGACAGTCATATGAGCATGATTCACTCCAGCAATTTGAAAAGGCAGTGAGATAGGTTGCTAGCTATCTGGGTAGTCTGCTGGCTTACCTGGTTTTAATACCGCTAAAATTTTAGCGTGTTTCCAGGTTCTATATGATGATTGTTGGTAAGGAGATTGAATAGAAACAGTAGAAGTGGCATGACAGGGGAAGAGAGTGAGATAGGTGGGAGACAGAGTGGTAGAAAAGAGAAAAGGGAGTGATGGGAGAAAGAGACAGTGTGCTGGATGTCAACAGTGAATGATAGAGGAAGGAGTAGTGTGAGAGAAAGTGATGGATAGCAATGAAGATGGGTGCCAGTAAGAGAGTGGAGTGATGGATGTCAATAATGAGTGATAGGAGAGGGAGTAATGAGAGAAAGGGATGACAACGATTTAGGAAGACATATGTAACATGTTTATGTAAATAAAAACACATTAGCAGTCTTGCTGTGAGATTTCTCCTTGTGGATAAAAAATCTTCTGTGAAAATTGTTTTTGATTTTTTTTGTGACGTCATGGACTGTTGGACACCGGTGTTTAAATTAAATTATGTAATCGTGTTTATCACTACATGCATCCAAACAACGATTTAGGAAGATATAGAGAAAATGATGGCTAGCAATAAAGAGGGGTGATAGTAAGGGGTGGGTGGGGCAGATTGAATATGGACAGATTCAATGCGCTGCGATGTCATCCCTCGTTATACAGGCGGAATGATGGGAGAGAGATACAAGGATAGTAGGGAGGGGCATTGATAGCAGAGGGGGTGAGTGATAGATGAGAGAGTAATGAAGGAAGAGGGAGGGTGGTAGATGAAGGCTTAATACAAAAATAATGGTTGAGAGAGATTTAAATGTAGATATTATACATCACAATCTCCATCATCACCACCATCATAATTTTCCATCACCCTGTAGATACTATACATCACAATAGGTGCAGGCATGACTGTGTGGTTAAGAAACTCGATTTGTAACCATCTGGTACCAGGATCTATTCCACTGCGTGGCACCTTGGGCAAGTGTCGTCTACTAGAGTCTCGGACTGACCAATGCCTTGTGAGTGAAATTGAGAGACAGAAACTGTTGTATATGTATGTATGTATGTATGTATGTATGTATGTGGGTGTGTGTGCATGTTTGTGTTTGTCTCTACAAAGTCGTGATTGTTGACATTGCTTGTCTGCTGGTATTCATTACCACTGATTGTTTGTTTACATCCCGTGTATAACAATCGGCCAGCGGATTAGTTGTTCAGCAGTTAAAAATACATGGAAAAACGGAATTAAAAATGATGATGATGATAATAATGATAATGATGAATCTCTATCACCATCACCGTCATTATCCATTTTTCCATGCTTGCATGGGTTGGGCAGGTCTTCTCTAGTACAGCGTTTGGCCATGTTGTGGTTGGTCCTTTGTCATCTCCTTTGTGAGGTTCATCCTCTTGAGATCAGTCTTACCACTTTAACCCATGTCTTCTTTGGTTTCCCTCTTCCACAAGTTTTATACACTTGGAGTACTTGGCACTTCTTTATGCAACTGTCATCCTCCATATGTATCACATGCCTGTACCAGTGTAGTCTTCTCTCTTTCACACTACTTCCAATTCCTCTTATATCCAGTTTTTCTCTCAGCTCATTTGTGCTGTGTTGTTCATACACACTAATATTACACATCCAGAGGAACATGCTTGCTTTATTTATTTCCAGCCTTCATGAATCCTCCACATTCAAGGCCCACATCTTTGCCATCATGCAGCATTGCACTTTGTACATAAGCATCATACAATCTCCCCTTCACTCTGAGAGAGAAACCCTTTGTTGACAGCATAGCGAATAGCTCCCTGAACTTTTTCCACCCTGTTGTTACTCTGGCAACTATGCTTCCAATTAAATACCACAGCATAAGATTACGAATTTGTTAGGAATGTGTATATTTAAGTGAATTCATCCAGGTAGAGACTTGTCATAGAAGCAAAATGGCTGAGTGGATAGTGTTTCGACTGCCAGCTCATAGGTCTTGAGTTCAAATCCATTGTTGGCATATTGTTGTGTATTTAAGGTGAACACTTAATCCTACACACCTGAGTTCATCTAAATGTCAAGAATAGTTACCATATCTTTCAGGAATGATACTAGCGACAGACTGGAATCCTATACAGTAGAAATTTATCTTTCATCATTGGTTCTGAAAAGTCCTCTGGAGCTACTGAAGGGATTTATACATTACATGAAATTCTTAGAAATTACTAAAATATAGAAATAGTTTAGTCTTTAACCAAAAGTTTCGAAATGTTTTAAATATATCACTCTCAGCTTTGCTGAGCTTCTTTAAGACATCATTAATAAGGTTTAGTACAGCTAGATTATATTGAATATTCTCAAGAATTAGTCTCTATGAACAACAAGGTTACTAACAGACCACTCTTGAACCTTTAAATAAGTGTTAATCATCATCGCTTTTACGTCCGTTTTTCCATGCTAGCATGGGTTGGACGGAGAGAGTTATTGAGGCAGAATTTTTAC
>JAOPJM010382270.1:0-11463 GCA_027124095.1 Muusoctopus leioderma | reverse complement strand
CCGGCCGTTTGGTGATCAGTGTTGGTGACAGGAAGAGCATCCGACCGTCAAAATTCTGCCTCAATAACTCTCTCCGTGCAACCCATGCAGGCATGGAAAAATGGACATAAAAAGCGATGATGATGATATATATATATATGTGTGTGTGTGTGTGTGGGGGGGGGGTGCTTGTATTTATTTTGAATATAAGCTCTATGACATTACCAACATTTCAAGTCTCACACCTTGGGTGTTGATATTAGTACTAGATTATACATTGTATATATGCAATCATTGTATATATGCAATCATTGGTACAGAGAAAGAAAACAAACTAAAAACAAAATACAGAAAACAGCCTTACTACAAAATGTTTCTAATGTAACCGTCAATTTGATTACAAAAGTACAGCATTTTTAGTTACAGTTTGGAAGATCTATATATTATGGGATATATTAAACGGTTACTCACATGACTTATTGATTCAAAATAACTCATAGGAAAGCTAAAATAGAGAACAGCATTTTGACTAATATAATCTATTTCTAAAAAATATAAAGAAAATAATTACAGATTTTAGCTTTTTTTTAAGTATAAGGGAGGTTAATATCAGCCCATACAGAAAACTAAGGTGCTAACATGTAACTGTTGAATAATTAGGAAGTAGTTTAAACCTTTTGATACTAACCCACCTGAAATCGCCCCTGGTTCTATAATAGAAAACAATTGTTTTAAAGTGTTTATATTTAAATTTAAACATTCCATTATAGTTTTCTGTAAGATATTTTTGCTAAGTTATGTTACAAACACCAACTTAATAACTTGAAAGTTAATTATTTTACTAAATCCCTCCAAATTCTTGATTATTTCCAAAATTAATTGAAAATCATAGGCACTGTATTTCATTGGAAATATTGTAGCAAAAGGGTTAAATCTTGTGGATAGTAGCGGATAGTAATTATTATTAAAATATACAAGATATTAAGTGTTAATGTGGTTCTATTGAAAAAAAGGATAATATATGAAATATTAATATATTAAATTATTAATATAACATGCATAGGTATTTAAGCGTTAGGAATTATATAGTCTCATTATAAAAAAAATATAAATCCTTATGCTATAATGAGTCGTGAGAAACTACAAGAATAACATTAAAGAAATTTTACAGGACATAACTTCCAGAAATTGACAAAAAGTGAGAAGTGATAATGTAATCAGTTATGCAATAAACTATCAGGCATACAAATGTAAAAATAAATATTTGACTAAACATTAAAAACTGATACGAACAATTCATTCAAAAACAACATACTAATGGATAAAATACATTAGAAGGTTCATATAAATCTACATATCTCAAGGTAGTGCCCCAGTATGGCCACAGTCCAATGACAGAAACCAGTAAAAGAGTATATGCATACATCCATCAATACATTCAAATGAAATCATGTGGTTGGTGTTAGGAAGGGCATCCAGCCGTAGAAACCAAGCCAAACGAAATGTGAGGTGTGGTCCCCCGACCTGTCTAGGAGAGTGGTGACTCCATTCACAATCGACGCGGGCCGAAATCACCCATCCAACCCATGCCAGCATGGAAAACGGATGTATGATGATGATGATGATGAAGATGCCATCTCCAATGACTGCATACAAGTGGGGTGTGCAACAAAGCTCAGTCCTCAAACCCTTTTATTCTTTTAGACTAAAACAAGAGTTCAAAAGTGGCTGATCCCAAGAACTTAAGTTGATGACCTGATTCTCATTACTTGACCTTCAAGCAATAGCAGATAAATATCCCTTAAATCACACTCGACTGTCTTAAAAAATTACACCCTAAATAATGCAGTCCCAGATACATTATGCCAGAGAAACAAGAGACAGAATGAACACAGCTGGAATGATGGTTAAACAACAACAGACAATATACACAACCACACTTATATAACTGAAGATTACATCATCACTTCACTAATAAACACCACTACAATATTCCACACATCAATGGATCTGTGGATCATGCAGTTACTTGTTCAACCATTACTACCTACATACATACCATAGGACTGCTTGATCTTAGCAACAACAAAAGGTTTCTCTATTTCGGTGAGAGACTGTATAAAGCATGTGTAAGAGGTAGGATGCTGCATGTGAAACATAGTCGATATGACAGAGGTCAAGTGAACCAGTATCACTTGAGACACTTCTCCCCAGTGACATCTCGATTCATATAAATATGCTGCTTTGCACTTCAGAACATTTCATGTGACTCATCGTCACAATGCAGAATATCAGCAAAACCTCTATTGTTTAGATATACCCGATGTCTTGCTTCCTGCTTGATATTTCTCTTGCTACCCTGCTTTCTTTCATGCTTTCCAGGGTCTGCATGTGAGGTATATGTGAGACACAGGGATTGAATGTGGAAGATCTGCACAGGAGAAAAAGGGAGCGAGCTTGATCTGTAGGATGAGTAATATGAGGGGGCTGACCATAAGCGAGCTCAGAGAGTGGCTGGGCATTAAAAAACATCAACTGAAGTGTGCAGGAGCAGTGACTGTACTGGTGCGGACATATATGAACAGATGAGAAATGTTGGGTGATAAAGAGCCAAGTACCATCGATAGAGAGTATCGATGTCAGAGGAAGACTGGGGAAGATGCAGGAAGAGGTGTTAAGGTTACATCTCACAGAAAGTAGGACAAAAGATCAAGACAATTGTTGAAAATGCTGTACAGTAGATCTGTGCAACCCTATGCCAACATAGTAAAACACATCAGAATGATGATGGTGACTGAAAAAGGATATTATTCCAAACATTCTATTGATTTTTGTTTGTTTTTAAACTGCAGCTACAGTGTATTTTTGAAATTTCAAATTCCTGTCAATGATTACATCAAAATCGTTTTCTACAACTTCTAGAGAATAATTCTAAATTTTGTTAAATTCTTTATTTTGTTAAATTATTTGACTTCAAGTATAATCAATTTTTTCAACTTTAAGGGATAATTACCTTCAATCACCCAAATCTCGATTGAACAAAACCATTTGAAAGAGCTCAATGCTCATCTAGAACTTTGAGTATCTTGAATCGTTTAAAAACCTACAAATGTTTTTCAGTCATAAACGGCCAAACAGAAAGCCATGTGAGTGCCATTGTCCAGAATGAGTATTTTCTATCAACACAGACCTTGTAAATCTGCCAGGACTTAATATTTTAGGTTGCTTCATGGAAATGAATCAGATAATGGATTTTGTGTCAGCATTATGATGCCTGATGTTATAGCATACAATGTGGTGTAGCTATGATTAGTTATTAATGTTTATAATTGTTTTATGTCGTGCTTTTATATGAATGTCACACTTGGGCTGTAGCGATAAATGATTACCATCTTTGAATTCTTTTAAAAAAACCATTTTGTTATTTCCTTTATCTTTTGTAGAGATTTATTTAGTAGCAAACATGTACTTCATGTTCTGTCTTGTTTAACTCTTGATACCAACCCGCCTGATACCACCCCTGGTTTTATGATAAAAAAGCAATTGTTTTAAAGTGTTTATATGTAAATTTAAACATTGCATTATAATTTTATGTAAGAATTTTATGTTATGTTCCAAACACCAACTTAACAGCAAGAAAGATAGTTATTTTACGAAATTCCTCCAAATTCTTGATTATTTTCGAAATTAATTGAAAATACATAGGCAGTGTATTTCATTAAAAATATGGCAACAAAAGGGTTAAATGAGATTGAATGTTGTGTATAGTTTTTGGTGTTGTGGTATTGTTACACATTACTTATCAATATTTATACCAAGCTGCTTATTAAAGAATTGTACTTTTCCAGATACAAAAGCAGTTTACATAGGTCTTAGGCAACAAATATTCAAGAATTAAAGTATTTTTTTATCTTTTTTATTCCCAAGGGAAATTATGTTTCCTGAATGAAGTTTATAGAAAATGACAAGTTTCCCCTAAAATAAAATAAAATAAGTTTGTTGGAAATAGTTTTAATATGTTTAGAGAATGAGATTCTTTAAATCCGAAACTGTTCATGAAGAGTGGAAGATCTCCATTTATTTTCCCATTGAAATGCTTTTATGTGTTTTGCTGTCACTAAATATGTTTTCAGAATTCTTTGGGGGAATATGTAGAGGAAGCTTTGTTGAAATATAAAGAGTCAGTTGAATACGGAAAGAAATGGATAAATATATAAATATAGTCAGCATATAAGTGGTTAAGATTGAAAATTTAGGAGAAGAGCAAATTGATGAAAGAATGGTAAAGAAAGGGGAAATGTATTCTTGATTGATGGAGTGCAAAAAAAAAAGAACAGATTAGACATCTATGTATGTACCCATGGAGAAATCAGTAAAGAAATTTCCAGTCCTCTGAACAGGGGAATTTTGCCTATATTAAAAAAACAACAACCATGCCTCCAAAAGTTTTCAAGAGCTAAAGAACATTTATATAACACAGTGTCTTTGCCATAACTTCAATGAGAACTTTGAGAACTTCAATTCAAATTGAGATTCAGTTGAAAAATTGTCATCATTGAACTTATTCAAAATAGTGGGACCAGTGGATATAGTGGGACCAGTGGAAATTTTAAGTTTTATAAATGTCCTTATTTCTATTTTGATGCAGAAATTTATAGATCTTCATAACATTGTTTCATTATGTTAAAGATTTCGATTATGTCTTTGATTTTGTTCCATGGTTAAGGTTCTTGAAAGTGTAACACTCAAACACATGTTGCGACAAGCAGAATAATGTTATAAATAACTCTGGGTATTTAATATCTACAGAATAGAGGAGTTATTGATCATCTAACCAGCGCAAATGAATCATACAAGTGAGGTGTGGTCCCCCGACCCGTCTAGGAGAGTGGTGACTCCAATTAGAATCGTTGCAGGCTGAAATCACTTGTCCAACCCATGCCAGTATGGAAAACGGACGTATGATGATGATGATGATGATGATGATGATACAATTGGCTAAAATATTCAAACATTTGCTTCACTATTTATTTTTCATGCAGATGATATCCCTCAGGCTTTACATTGTTTTGTCACTACAGAGTATAGGAGAGTGGTGACTCCATTCAGAATCGACACAGGCTGAAATCACCCATCCAACCCATGCCAGCATGGAAAAACGGATGTAAAATGATGATGATGATGAATATATATATATATATATATCATCATCATATATAGATATTCCTTTCTCTCCATTGATCTAGCAGACACGTGAATGGCTATGTTTTGCTGAGGAGGTCTAATAAGACTGAAACATGTCCAGAATTGTCACTATGTCTGCTAAAGATTAGACTAGTCATCCCCCTCACCACATTACTTATTTCCAATTTTAATTAATTGGGATTCTTGTGCATTAACTCATTTCAATTTTTCGTTTTAATTTTGAGCTGTTACCCTTGCCTTTGTATGGTAGAGTTAAGCATTGTACAACAATATTTACCTCTCCTTCATATATGTATAGACTCAAAGTTATCGTGCTTGCCACATTAAGTGAGTTAATGCTTACTTCATTACAATTATTATTAACATTGTAACAATTTCTGCCACATTCCTAGAAGTAATGTATTTTAATTCCCCACTAAGACTTCTTTTAACTCTAGTCTGGCCTCACAGGATGTGAACAGACATTTGCAACAAAATAAAAATAATAAATAAAATAAAATTATAAAAATACCTCTTTTTTTTTCTAATGGCAGAATGAGGGCATTGCAAGTAATAGGTATCAACTGTCTCAATAGAACAAATGAGGTACTATTTTAAACAATTTAGAATAAACTCATCTGCAGAATTTTCTTGCTATATGTCAAAACAAGATAATTGATTAGAGTTGAAATTCAAAGATTAAATATTTAGTTGACCTTATGATGAAATTGGTACGTATGTACAGCAAGAAATCATCTTAAACACTTTACCATATCTTTAGGTCATGAGTTGAATTATTAAAAGGATTTCAAATTTGCTTTACTTTTCAGGATTGAAGAAATGAGTAAAAATGAGTACACAGCAATACATTACTCTCTTCTCTCCTCTTCTTTGCATTTAAGGCCATCTTCCCTGGTAAAGCAGGGGTTAGCCCTGCAGGCCCCATGACAAGCTTCTCCATTTATACTTGTCATGGTCCCTTCTGAGGCATTGTTTTATGGCACCCTTCTGAGGCACCCTTCTGAGGCATTGTTTTATGGCACCCTTCTGAGGCATTGTTTTATGGCACCAACTCTTTTAGTCGCCTCTTACGACACACAGAGATACGGTGTACCTATTCTAATCCAGGTATATTACAAGGTGGAGATAAACTATACCCTCCTTCTGTTTGACAAAATAAACCTTGTATTGATTGAAAAACATCAATATTTAGTTGTTGTGCAAATATATCAACTAAAATAAACATCTATCTATATTAACAAAATAACTACAGAGAGAACTTCAATAATTGATTTGGAATAAATTGTAAATTTTTTTAAAAAGTTCTGTCCATTTTAGTTTTTTAGATATTTATATTAAGTATTGGATTAACAATGTTACAAATGGATGCTCAGCTTCGTCTCAATTTTTTAAATTATAAAGTGGGAATAGCAGCTATTTTCAGCTATATTGGTTCAAGCAAAGTGCTATGCTTTAAGTGCATCCCACAATGATAATATTCTAGTCTGTTGCTGTCTTTCTCTCGCATGAGTAATTTGTTTATCAGCTTGTTTTAAAGTAAGATTTGAATCGTATATACATTTAATATAAATAGTTTATGGCTATTTCTAAAATTTCAAAATTTATATTCTTAATTTGAAAAAAACAACAAAAATGTCATAATAAAAAGGTTTAAAATTTATAACTTTATTTCACGAACAGGTCATTTGACAGACCAATACACATAATCAATAACTATTATTTTCTTGAGAACATTCTTACATAACTTCACTAAGTAACTATGCTTCATTTATTTTCTTGGTTTCTTTTAGTTTTATGGATAAATATACCGGACTTATTTATGAACAGGCAATAAAGATAAAAATAAAAAAGTGAGATAATTTGAAAAGCAACGAAAAAAAAAAGAAAAGCAGAAAATGGGAAATGGAAATCTATCAAATGGTCTTGACAATGGTTATTTGTAGTATGTACCATTGTCTAGAAACAGAATAGCAAAGCATCATTAATCAGTCAAAACAATTCACTGATCATGTACAATGGAAAACTAATGATTGCATTTTTTTTTGTCTTGTTTGCTGTTGTTTTTTTTTTTAGTTTTCATTCTCAGAAAATATAGTAAGAAATATTCCATTTAATACAATATAAGGTCTTCAAGAAATCTGGTGTTCATTAAATTATCAAATATGAAATGAATGAGGACAGGGCCAGGATGTTTTTCAAAGTATTTTTTCAAAGCGAGTGAGTTTAGATGGACTTTTATTGTATCTAATTAACCTCTAACCCATGGTTGCACATTTGTGAATTTCAGAATTGTTACTCTTCACTTCTAATCCTTTCCACCCAGTTATATGACATTCACCATTTCCTTATAGCCTTAAATCATAAGCACCTTCTTTGCTTACGAGAGTAAGTTTTGTCGGACTTGAACTGAAAAATTGTTGTACTTTCTCATATTTGTCTCAAAATAATTCATAAAAATTCATGATACATACCACAGCATATCACTGAATAACAACATGATTGAAAGCTTTATACCAAACATATTTAACAAGTACTTGTAAATGTAATTTTCGTTTACCATCTCAAGATACTTCGGGAAAAAAAACACCCAAAAGTTTGAGGAATAAATCTAAAAATATATTGAAATTTTGATTCTAAAATATTTCTTTGAAGTTCAGCTCATCTTTTACAAAATAAAACTATTTATTTTTATCACAAAAGAACAGAAAATAGCAATGCAAATCACATTATAGTGTTTCTTCTTTTTTTTAAAAGATCTAGAAAATGGAAGTAATTGTACATGTTTTTACTGTACATGTTTACAGTACATGTTTACAGTACATGTTTTTACTGTACATGTTTACAGTACATGTACATGTTTACAGTACATGTTTACAGTACATGTTTCTACTGTACATGTTTACCATACATGTTTACAGTACATGTTTACAGTACATGTTTCTACTGTACATGTTTATTGTACATGTTTACTGTATGAGGTCTATCCAAAAAGAAACCAAACTTTTTTTTTTAATAAACAAATGTATTGCTTTACTAACAATTCAATCAGACTTGTCTCCTTCAAACTAGTCCCATCCACTGTTGATACACTGCACCCAATGTTTTTTCCCAGTTTTGGAATGTGTCCTAGAATGCATTTTCAGGGGTAGTGTGCAGTTCTCGTTGCAAATTTTCTTCAATCTCTTCTGTCATCCGAAATTGGCAACCATTCAGGGAGGATTTCAACTTTGGGGACAAAAAAAATGTCCACAGAGGCCAAATCCAGAGATTAGGGTGGGTCGCTGTAGGATGAGAAACATCTCATGCTTTGCTGAAAAGTCACGGATAAGGGGTGACGTTGGTAAATTTTGTGACAACACATTGCATCTTCAAATTTTCTTTTAAAATCATGTGGTACAAACTTTTACAGATGCCTACTTCTTTGGAAACTTCACGGACAGTCATGCGACAATTTTCATGGATCACAATACGCACTTTGACAATGTCATTGTCATTCGTTGTCGTGGAAGGTCATCCAGATTTGAGGCCATCTTCGGTGAATGTTCTTCCTGATTTGAAATGGTGGCACCACTTGTGACATTTGGTATGGCTCAAACAATCCTCCCCATAGGACTGTTGCAACATTAGAAAAGTCTCCATAAAAGGTTTTCCCAATTTGAAACAGAATTTCCCACAAACTCTTCCAAATCCTTCATTGTTCAACTTGCAATAAATCACCAAGTGCACTAAATGTGACTATTATTAGATTGAAGGCCAAGATCACCCATGCACAGCACTGCAGTTGCCAGCATGCTGCACTGTTTTCAAAGTTCAGTTTGTTTTCGGTCAGACATCCTACACATTTAATATACTGTAGTATACTCTTGGGTGCAATTAGTGGAGTCCACAATATTGCAAGCATTCGGGCCAAGTTGCCAATCTGAGGATACCTTCCTTCCTTCCTCCCTCCCTTTGAGGCCCTGAAAAAAGGGTGATGGTACTGCCCTTCCCTCCAGACTAAGCAGTAAAAAAAAAAAATGATAGCACATCTTCAAAGATTCATCAACAAATTACAAGAAACTTTGAAGTTCAAAAAACACCTTAAAGGGTCTAAATATACTCAACTCCACACACGCACACACACAATTCCTTCCATATATATACTCTTTTACTTGTTTCAGTCATTGGACTGCGGCCATGCTGGGGCACCGCCTTGAAGTCGATCAGATCGACCCCAGTACTTTTGAGTTTGGTACTTATCTTATCGGTCTCTAAGCCAAACCACTAAGTTACGGGACATAAACACTAACACACAGACACACACACACATATATACACATATATATATATATATATACGACGGGCTTCTACAGTTTCTGTCTACCAAATTCACTCACAAGCTTTGGTCGGCCCGAGGCTATAGTAGAAGACACTTACCCAAGGTGCCACGTAGTGGAACTGAACCCGAGACCATGCGGTTGCGAAGCGAACTCCTTAACCACACAGCCATCTGCGCGCGTATATATATATAGATTGGCGGCACGCAGTGTGGCAAAACAATCATTGGTTCTATCACTGGATCTCTTGTCCTGTACACTCCTGTTAAGTTCGCATATATCACTACACCTTATCCTATTCACTGTATCACACCACTTATGTTACAAGGAATGGTATTTGTACTACCCTGGCTATCCATTCAGTCACCCATCTTCACCCATTATCATTATCACTCTCCACCCCGCCATCATTACCCTATCAGTCTGCATCACAAGGTCCGAGTTAGTTGATGAATATGGACATATCTAATGCTACCATGTGTCTCTGCTGCTATCCATCACGTGATCTCTTCTACCACGACATCTTTGAAATATCGACACTGCTGCTACTCATACTGCCACCCAATATGTAGTTATCACCATCTTTCTACTATTCCTCTTCTACCATCCAATCACTTCTTCTCCATCACACCCATACTCATATTTTTCCCTCTTGCTCTCTCTCGTACATCACTCACCTTCTATTCACACTCTCAAGTCACATTTGCTGTCAAAGAATGGAGACCATGCAGAGTAAAGAGGACCTTTTAGCCTTGCAGGTGACAAGGCATCCGCTCTAGTGTTGGTGCCATGAAAAAATGCACCCAGTGCACTCTAAAGTGGTTGGTGTTAGGAAGGGCATCTAGCTGTAGAAACCAAGCCAAATGAGATGTACACGAGAGAAGTGTTCCCCCAACCTGTCAAGAAGAGTGATGACTGAATAATAGCTGACTCGGATGGAAATCACATGTCCAGCCCATGCCAGCATGGAAAGCAGATGTAAACAATGATGATGTGTGTATCCCAGCTTTTAGAATAGATACAACATATCCCTGTGTCGTAAGAGGCAACTAAAACAGTTGGCATCAGAAAAAGCAACTAAAATAAAATACTGCCTCAAAAAGTCCCATCCAACCCATGCCAGCATGGAAAAGCGGACATTGAAGCGATGATGATATCATCATTGTTTTACGTCAGTGTTTCCATGCTAGCATGGGTTGGACGGATATTTCTTGAGGCAGCATTTTACAGTCGGATGCCTTTCCTGTCACCAACCATACTGATTTATATATATATTTTATATAACCAATTACATTGATAAACAATCTTACACTACAATGAGGATCTTCTACTTGCTTGCTTGACATGCTCAATGTAACAGCCAAATCTCCCTCAACAAACTCACTAGTCTTAAAAATACTACTTTTAAAAGTTACCTTTCAGAACAACACACTGACAATAACCGACAAGATGGCCATGAGTGGAAGTTCTGTCAAAGGTCTTGTAAACCATTTTGGTACCAACCCGCCTGAAACTGCCCCTGGTTCTATGATAAAAAAATAACATTTGTTTTAAAGTGTTCATGTTTAAATGTAAACCTTCCATTATAATTTTATGTAAGAACTTTTTGTTAAGTCATGTTCAAAACACCAACTTAATAGCGAGAAAGTTAATTTTTTTACTAAATTCCTCCAAATTCCTGGTTATTTGCAAAAATTAATTGAAACACAGACTGTATTTCATTAGAAATATGGTAACGAAAGGGTTAAATTCCCAACTTCTAAGGAGAGCTGACAAAGGCTGACCATCAACAATGGCAAACCTTGACTGTTGTTATTGTTATTTCTATATTAACATCTTTTATTGCCGGAGATAATGGTATTGCCAGCGGAGATAATGGTACTGCTAGCGGGGATAATGGTACTGCCAGCGGGGATAATGGTACTGCCAGCGGGGATAATGGTACTGCCAGCGGGGATAATGG
>JAOPJM010382166.1:0-11464 GCA_027124095.1 Muusoctopus leioderma | reverse complement strand
GTGTGTGTGTGTGTGTGTGTGTGTGTGTGTGTGTGTGTGTGTGTGTGTGTGTGTGTGTGTGTGTGTGTGTGTCTTTACGTGTGTATGTGTATAGGTATGAGGATGAAAAAATAGGGGCAGCAAATAAAATTGTTGTATTTAGTTTCCCCCGTTACCCCCCTTTGTTCCCGGTTCGATATGAGTTCGATATGAGTTCGATAAAAAATAAGTACCAATAGAACGGACTAAAATGTTTGAACGTGTTCTTCTAGTATGGTGGCATTCCAATCACTGAAACTAGTAAAAGAATGAATTAGAAAAGAAGAGAATAAAGAAAAAATAAATGGCCTAATTATAGTTGGGAGATAGATGTTTGGAAGTGTTGTGCATGTATATGGTGTCCTCATTTAGCTTTCTGTAGACTTGGTGTTTGTCTGCGTTTAAAACTAGTATTATGTGTAGAAAGTTGGCTATCGTTAGGTTAGTGCCAATGGTTATGCTTAGGTCAAACGCCTTAAAGATATTTATTAAATCCTTTCTAAATCTATCCAAGGGGTGGCCATTCATATTGAATGAGATTGCTAACCCGTCATTTCTGTACAATTCAGAGATTCGGGAAGGTTATTTGAGGGTATCGACGGGCTTCTGCACACCTTTCGTCTACCAAATTCGATTTACATGGTATTCGTCTACCCAAGTCTACAGTGGAATCAAACTGGACCCCGCCGTGGTTTGAGTTATATAAAAACGTGCAGAAATCCAGGAAATCCCATGAATGTCGTATGTTTCGACTTCCTTAATATTTTTCATATTAACTGTGAGAATTCTCACAGCCCAAATGCTTGACAGCAAGGTAACAAGGTGAAATTATCTCTCTAAATTATACAATATTTATAGAGTATTGCCTCGAGAAATTTTCCATACAATCCTTCATAATGCAAACATTATTGCAATCGTAATTTTCAACTTTCTGCATTTCTCTATCTGAAATCCATAATGTACTGATACCATTCTGTTCCAGCGTAGAGCAGCACATGATGGTCAGCAGGGTAAAAGAAGATATTGAATCGTAGGTTTTCTTTAAAGCCTTTTACTTTTTTTCGTCAGCTTTAATTCCTAGTTTTTAAGATTGTTGTGTACAAAATATATTCAGTTTTCACTATATTTTAAGATGGCAGCATACAAATTTGACATGTACTGGGTTTGTTATAAAACAAGGCTTAGAATATTCTTCCTCGGTTTTATATAGTATATCGCATAGAGATGATAGCTATATCAGAGAATAGAAGAAGAAAAAAACTGATTCAAGAAAAAACGTTACTGATAAGTGAAAGCAAATTATTCTGGGTAAGATTTAGGAAATATTCAGTTCAATAAAATATATTCCAAGACAATATATCCCCCTACCCACATATTGTTTTTACTTTTAATGGTATACAAGATAAGTCTAATATTAAAATACTAGGAATCTATGGATCACTCCATACTGTTTGTAAAGAACGGATATCAAATGGACACTTTAAGTCCAGCAATACTTCGGCGTTGTTGGGACGGGATTTAAAGTGCAGAGGATTGATTTAAGAAACAAAGAATACTGGAACATAATTTCTTTGCAACCATTAGAGAAGAACACCATAGATCAAGTGACACAGAATTCTATAAACACTTAAAGCTGGATGGAATATGTTGGAGATATATAAAAGAGAAACATGAGCTGCAGGAAATATTTCGAAATGAATAGTTCAAGAATGCAAAACTGGTGCTTAACTCTAAGCTAAACGTGAGAATAAGACGCTGCCTATTAAACGATACCTTTGGAGTTATAGTGGGGACATTCTAAAACGGAATAACGAAAATGTGAATTTAGGTGGGATCTAAAAGCAATAAACACATGTAGATAATTACTACCCAGTAGTGACGTTAACAGGGAGTCAATCCCTCGTATAAAAGTCGGGAGATATATATGGTTGCCTGCGGTAAATGCATGCGGAGTTAGAGAAATAGCGCAGCATGTTATGTCGTAAATAGTATAAACCCGCTGTTAGAGAATTTGAAGAAGACGGAAACGTTTGATAAATGTATAACATTTCATGCATGCCAGAATGATCACCATGAAAATAAAGAGATTGGAGGTAAAGTGTATGTATGGACAGCTTTAAAGAAAAAAGTAGGATAGTAGTTTTAAAACAGTTAAATCATGGCTATATGTAAAAACCATTGACTCAAAATCTAAATCTGATGTACTGATCGTAGTAGTAAAGGAACTGTTTGTTATAAGAAAATACATCAAGATTCTTATAGATAGGGCCACTGATTATTTATATGTAGCATGAATATTAAGTTGAGTCTTTGGCATCTGTAATGTTGCCACTCACTCACTGCACTCTACCAGCTGAACCATATCATCGGTGAGAAAACAAAACTCACATTTTATAGAGGGTTAGTGGCGGATATGAACGGGAGAAGGCTCGGAGTGATTCTGTGCATCGCCAGGGTCAAACTGAGTAGTCTCTTCCAAAGGACTGTCATGTCGGGGATTATGGATAATTTCCAAAAATCATTGGACTTGCAGTGCTATAGTCTGTTGAGGATATACACTACAAACATAACCGTGCTGGACCGTGCTGGACCTGCAAGGACCGAACCTGGCCGAGAGGCTCCCAAGGTGGCAAATCACGGGGGATGGACCATTGGCGTGGCTAAATTGGCCCACAGTAACCATGCGGCTGTAGAATATTGGAAATGCAGGGTAGGTAGGTGGGGGCATTATAAAAAAGAAAATAAGACAGAAGAAAACTAAAAATGGTACGTAAGATACATGAAGATGATCTGACTCCATGGGACGACATGAGATTCATTATTTTTGTAACAAGCAACCTGAGATTGGAAATGGGCATTCTCAAGTGAGAGTTGAGGATGATGTAATGATGAAGAGGATGAAATAGGGAGGAAGTTTAAGAGACATCATTCAGATGATAGGATGTTTTTGAAGTTACCATTGATGTTCTATCACACAATATAACAGGCATTCCCTGACGACATCCCAACTTACGAACACAATGTTTAGGATGCCTTTGGATGCATCAGGTTTCATATGATGAGTGGGAGCAGTGGGCAGACACGGGTGCCCTGACACAACACTAGTTGGTGGCTCCTCCCCTGTGTGTGGGTGGGATGCCCAAATTATTTTTTTCTTTACGTAAAGTATATATTTTTAATTACACCCGTGTTTTATATAATCATCTAATTATTTTGTGTAATTGTTTTGTCTAATAGCTCTGCACCTCACCTCGTTTTTGTATAACATTGTTGTACATTCCCACACGTTCTTATATTCTCTTCGAAAAGTTCTATTGTATTTATAAATGGACTCCGATCTATCTGTCGAATTAGATGGTGAATTGTCGTATTTATTCCACCTCTTCTACATTCTCAGTTCAACTTGCGCCGAGGTTAACTTTTGATTTCATCCTTCCATGGTTGATAAAATAAAGTACTAGTCTTGAGCAGTGAATTGCTGAAATTGTTACAACGTTGGAGAAGAGTTTCGTGTCATTTGTTCCGGTTCTTTACGTTCTGAGTGTCCAGACAGGCAGGTGTGGCGACCTTGTCCGTATCTAGCCAACAAGATGGTGTCTTGCAAATTATGCAGGAAGATTGGCAAAGGGAAACCACGTTTTTGTTTTTATTCTCCATGACAAGCACATAGTGTTTGTCAAGGAAGTCACAAGAAGTATTTCGTCGAACTGATGACACAAGAAAGAAGAATTGTTGAATTAAAAACACTACGTATTTGTAGTTGGCCAACTGGAGAGATGCACAATCACTTCTATAAAAAAAACATTGACAGATTACCTATAAGGATAGACATGCACATGTTCGAGAAAGAAATAGCAATATACTAGGATCTGTGAATATTTTTAGGATATTCTCAAACAGTATTTGTTAATTGTTTTATCCAGATTTTCCAAGATATACTTAATTCTTGTTTTAAGAAAGGAAACTATTGATGTATTTCTCAAAGCATGAATAATAATTATTTCTGATATTGGCACAAGGCCAGAAATTTGGGGAGAAGGGTAAGTCGATTAAATCGATCCCAGTACGTGACTGGTACTTTGATTATCGACCCCGAAAGGATGAAAGGCAACATTAACCTCGGCTGGATTTGAACTCAGAATGTAAAGAGCTGGAACACATACCGCAAGGCATTTTGTTCAACGCCTTACCAATTCTGCCAATCCACCCGCCCTCAAAGCATAAATAATAATGATAACAATAATACATATTTATCTAATAAGAACATGTTTACAGGGAAAAAAACATTTGTCAACTGGATGGACCAATATGTAAGATATCGACCGCGATCGAAGGTAAGAAACGTAACGAACATCTTATTTGGGTATATACCATGAATATTACAGTTTGCAAAGTATTCAGTTCCATGCACTTCCGCCTGAGTCATCACCATCAGCACCAGCATTATAATGATTTCTTTTTTGAATAAAACAAATACGAAGAAGAGGGGTGAATAAGGAAGTGTGAGAGAAACAGGAATGGTGAAAGAGGATAGTGAAGATAAAAATTATGATGAGGAGTTGGAGTAAAATGAAATCCATGAGACATGTTTCTGCAGATAATGACACAGAAGTAACCATGAGCATATATTTATAGGATTAACTATCATTCTTCAGAAATCTGTTCAACTGCACAATCTACATTGATATTGATAGAAAAAGACTAGACAAATCCGTATGGTGTAGCTCGGCAATCTTATATGAACGTAGATGTATATGTGTATGAATACACGTGGATATTCTATTACCATTGTTTATTTCTGATAATTGATCTAACCATTTATTTTTGTTATTTTTATGGTTTATTCAGAGAAAGAACTCGGGCACCGATAACCCTTTTGCATGGCTTCCGAGACTGGAGGGAGAAAGACAGGAAGAAACTACGACTCAGTGCAACTCAATTAAGTTATCCTCAGTCCGATGTCAACGTGTGAATGCTTGCAAGAGCGTGGACTCCACTATAGGCACCCAAGTGCCAGTGATATTAAACAGGAGAACACATTAACGCTCCCACTCAAGACCATATACAGTCCATCAGACTGTTATACGCAATTTCCATCTACCCAATTACCCTCGAAAGACTTGGGTCGACCCAAGGGTCTGATAGAAGATGCTTGCCCAATGTGCCACATGATAGGATTGAACACGGAACCACGTAATGTTGTAACGAACGTCTTAACCACACGGCAATGCCTGCACACATTATTTAATGCGTTCCATGTTCTGTTGCCAACACATACATTTTCCCCTCAGATTACGTAATTATACCACTTTCGTGAAATAAATCATATTGACAACAGAAGAATAAAAGCATTAAATAAATTGCTATGCATATAATAAAATAGCCGTACGGGGAAAGATGTCCTGCAGCTAAGTGTTATATATTTCTATTTAGATATATTAATATAAATCTCTTCCTACAGTGAAAGGAATTATAAGATTTTCAATATAATTCAACTCATACTTTGCATGTGTAAGATTATGGTAATTTATTCGAAATAGTCATTGCAACACAGATACAAACACTGACGTATAAATATATGTGTATGTATATATGTATCTATGTGAGTGTGTATGTATGTATGCATGCATGCATGTATGTATGTATGTATGTATGCATGCATGTATGTATGTATTTGTGTGTGTGCGTGTGTGTGTGTGGGGGGGGTATGTATGTATTTATGTATGTATGTATGTATATGTGTGTGTGTGTGTGTATGTATGTATGTATTTATGCATTTATATGTATATGTATGCATGTGAACATATGTGCATGTGCGAAACAGATATATGTTAAAAACTTTACAAAACATGAATATTTTTTCAGACGTTTAGGGGTGTTATGAAAAAAAAAAAACATGACTTGATATGGTTCTCCTTAAAAACTAACCTATTAATTAAGCGTTTTGTTGGAGTGGTGTCATTTAATTATTTCAGAGATTCTTCCTATTTCTATTTGTATTTTTTTTTTCATCATATATATATATACCTATATATGTGTGTGTATGTATGTATGTATGTATGTATGTATGTATGTATGTATGTACATATATGTACACACGCTCGGTTAGACTTGAGCTTTGACGCTTATTAGTTGTCACAAGCGTTACTGATTGTTGCCAGAGTGAGACATTACACAATATAAAAACATACCTGTTCCCCACCACTTATAGTCATTGAAGTGAATATAATGTCTTTAAGTGCAGAAATTATGCTTCGTTTTCACAAAAAAAATAAAATTGAACTACTGAGACTTAACGTTTTAAAATTATATGACGTTTAACACCGCTGATATTCTACAATAATTTGCCCTTTTGTTCAATCAGAATTACAAGCAGTCAAAATATTTTCTAAAATTGCTTTATGGAACTTGAACAGATAAAAGAGAAGCGCATGAAGGAAACACAACTTCATGTCATGTTATTTTATGTTGCTAAATATCAAATGTTCGCCACACAGTCAATAATATTCTTCTGTTATATTAGTTGGATAACATACAAATGCTATAATTTAAAGCTCAAGATGATATAAATTTTAAAAAGGCAAGCAGGCTGAAATTTTGTTTAAAGATTTTAAAAAGCATGTGCGTGTGCGTGTGCATTTGCGTGTGAGTGGGTGTGAGTGGGTGTGAGTGGGTGTAGTTTCTCTAGTGACCGGAAAATATCCCTAAGATAAGGTTATCCCGTGTATCAAGTGTAATTTATGGCTATACTCCGTTTTAGGCATTTTATTGATTATAATATATCTCTTAATGAGTTTATAATTGTGTTACTCGTTACGTCCAATATAATCTATAGATAATTATATGTTATGTATTGTATTATTGTATTATTAATTTTGACATATGAGCTTTCAACTGGCAGAATCGTTTGAGCGTCGGACAAAATGCATTGCATTATTTGTTCGGCCCTTTGCGTTCTAAGATCAAATCTCACCGAGGTCATTTTTGCCTTTCATTCTTTGGGATCTGGTAAAATAAAGTACCAGTCAAGTACTAGAGTTGATCTAATCGACTAACCCAACCTCCAAATGTGTGACCTTGTGTCTCCGTTAGAAATTATTATTAATGTTGAAATAGTTTGTGTATATTGCATCGGTCTGTGGGTATTCCATTTATCCTCAAAAATGTGGAATCGTGTATTAGGTAAAGGAACGGGTAAAGGAAGGATTATGAGTATAATTCACTGCATACTCGCCTGAGATGAAAATGATTTATATCCTGATATTGAGTCTGCAATGTTTGGATTTTAAAAATACTTAGAAGTAAGAATGGCACACTGTCTTGCTGCAAGTATATCCCACTGGGTATTCAAATTAACATATTTAGAGGTAGCACTGTATTGTAAGTGAGTATTTTGTTGATGTCTTGTGTTGAGAACTTGCAAAAGTTTTCTATGCCTTTCTAATCCAATTATGCCTGGTATGTGAAAAAGACTGACATAATGATGATATTCGAACCGATTCTTCAATAATCAATTAGTATTCCAAACATTTCAAGCATTTCAAGCGTGATATCGATAATGAGATATGCATTTGTTACAATTAGGCAGATTTTAGTGTTTTGATGGGGATTGATAGATGAATGTAGATATATTGATTATATATATATATATATATATATATATACATATATATAATTTTACGTGAGTGTTTTTTCTTATTTGGTGTATCCATGCGTACAACATTTGGTGTTCATTTAGGGAAATAAATAGGAGTGTTATTTTTCTCTGTCAGTCTAATGCAACAGTGAAGCTTTTAATAGTTTTTCTATATATTTTATAATGTAAACATTTTATAATTACTGTTACGTCTTAAATTTTCCTGTTTAACTCTGACGCTGAAAATTATGTTTTGACATGAAATATTAGGTATACAAATCCTCATTTTTTTAACAATGTTCATCGAAAATTGGATTTGGTTTTTAAATTGGAATAAATCCACCCAAGCATGGTTTGACATGATTCGATATGAAGTAGAATCATCGTTAAACTTTGTATCTCTCTCGGTCCGTTTCTATTCTTCGCTTCTTCACTCATTAACGAAGTTGACATTTCGTCTTCCGTTATTGACAATTCATTATGGATGAGATTATTACGATAAGCATTCAACTGCTGTAAATACTGAGGTGAAGATAATATTACAATATTTATCCATAATATTTCATGTGAAAATAATAATAATTTTTTATGTTTGATTTTATATATCATTATGTTAGCAATAGCGTCGTTGTGTACAAATTTCCAGCGTACCTATCACTGATTCGATGAATTTAAGATGGCAAGAGTGACTGGGGATTGTCTGTTCAGCTGGAGCGGAACAAATATCACAATGAACGTTTATTCGATAGCACGGTTTATTCGCATTCTCGCTGTAGTGTAAATATTTTACTTACATACATGGTCACTCACACACGCACACACATACGCAACACTCTATGCCAACATCTGCTCTCACATTTACAATATCTACACTCAAACACACACACACATACACAGCACCATAAGCCACCATCTGCTCACAACATACAATAACTACATTCACACACATACACATATAGAGAACACTATAAGCAAACATCTACTCTCACATGCACACAAACACATACAGAAAATGCAAGATATATATATGTGTATACATATATATATTGATATACATACTCACAAAAACACATGCATGTACACAATCAAACTAATGTATTCACACAAGTAAATACATATAATAACAAATAAATACACTCACACAACCACAAGCCAACCACTGCATATAGACAAATATATATAAAAACAAATATATACAAAGCAAATATATATTAAAAAAAGATTATATATAAAAGAATTCATATATGAAAAAATATATATATGTGTACATCAAGACACCCACACACACAATGACTCATACACAACCAAAAAAACGCACAAGCAGAGAAAACTTACTCATATAAAAAATAAATATACAACCAAAAGCACTCATACATGCAAATATTACTATGCAAGTAACTGTATATATACACATGTACACCCTCAAACACACAAATACAGTCAGAGAAACTGTGTATATTTCCAGTTATTACAACAAGTCATGTTTAAGTCGAGGAGGAGGTGTTGGCTTCTAATAGGTTCATAGATAGTTAGTATTATAGAGTATAATTGGTGGTGCAGTATAGCATTGGAATGAGTAGATTCAGAGATTGGAGGCCTGTTGATCTTAGATGGTTAGTATTATAAATTATTATTAAGGTGTTCATGTGGAATTTGTAGTGCAGTTGAACTTAGATAGTGTGTATTATATGGTATTAAGGTTTTCAGGTAGAATTAGTAGTGCAGTATTACAATGTATTACAGTCAGTATTATACAGTATTGCAGTGTTCGGGTGGAATTTGTAGTGCAGTATTGCATGAAGTCACAGGAATAAGTTGAATTCAAGGGAATGGGAAAGTTGATCTTAGATGTTGGGGGGCCAGTTAATCTTAGTATATAGGTGGTGTTATAATAATAAGGTTTACATGAGAGGTAGTAACAATGCTTAAAATTAGGGATGAAGGGTTGATGAGAACCCAACATTAGGGTATTCTCAGATATGGGATAGGTGCGCAGAAGGCCCAACATTAGGGTATTCTCGGATATGATTAAGGTGCTCTATTTGTATAGTATAGTATAAAGATGTCCATTTGTGCAGTGCATGGTGTTGGGAGCACGCCAGGTATTGTGGTATGGAGAATCCGTGGTGTAGGGTGTGATGGAGTGACTCACTAGGATCCCCACTCCTCTACAGCGCTATCCATTTGGGTCCAATGTAGGTTTATAATGCCAGTAAGATTTGTAAATGTTATGCCTACATGCGGTCACTTTCTCGGATTTTTTGTTGAGTAGGCTTCCCTTCGTTAGTAGGAGTATTATTGCCTCTTCCGTACAGAGATTGCAGGGTTTCCTGTCGCCCGAATATGGCATCGCCCTCGCAAGGCATTTCCACTGGAGTTGGTAGTTCGTATTAGACTCCTTGAGTTGCCATAAGTGAGTGGATAGTGCAGTCGTGTTTCTTCTTGCGGGGGTCCGGAACGAGTGGGTATGTTGCGTGTATCTCTGCTTGAAGGTATTCGCAGTAAGTCCAATGTATATTTTGTTAGCGTTCTCCGCTTTTACTATACATTGGTCGACCATATTTTTGTCCAGACAGTGGGTTTGTAGTGGGCAGTCATTAGGTATAGTACAGTTGCAGTTCAAGATGCTGGAGGGATTGGATCTAGGATAGGTGTGTTTTTTGTTACGTTTAGCCATATTAGTGGTAGCTATGTTCTGTGAGAGGTTAGGTGTGGCAGAGTAAGAGAGCTTAACAGTATTTCTGTTGAATATGGTGTAGTATTTATGTTGGGGGTGGGGATATTTTTGCATTAATTTAAAGAATATCTTAGCTATAGGTGTGGCTACTTCTAAGTTATACGGTGGATTATACCACGTTATATTCCTAGTCCTATTCTTCCTAGCTAGTATGTTACTAGAGTAATCAGGGGTCCACTACGACTGAGGGCATCATTATAGTAGGTAGCGTGATCATTAAATACATGTTGATTGGCCGAGACAGTCGAGATTCTAATGGCTATGTTCTTTGGTAAGTTATTAATAATAGACCTCTAAGTAAAGTGAGATATCTAAGAAGTTAGCAGTAGTGATATTATGATCTAGGGTTATCTTAAATCCGATGTCCCTAAAGAAAGAGTGTAGGTCCTTTCGGATGCGGTCTATAGCCTGTGGGTTGGCATTGGTAACTGTAAGGTGACCGTCGTCTCTATACAGGCGTTCACCAATCATAGGACATTTATATTCTAGTTTATGAAGAATATAAAATCCAATCAGGTCAGTGAGCTCCGAGGCATCACTGGCTCCCATCGCAACGTCGAAGGGAGAGTCAGGTGCTTTTTTGACCCAGATGGATTCGTCATGTTTTATAATAGTATTGGGAACGTGTAATATAATATCAGTTTCATAGTCTTCTATATTAGTAATATTCTTAGCAAAATCAATGTCTTTAAGGAGCAAAGGCCGGGTGATAGAAGAGTAATAATTATCAATGTCAAATAGTATGAACTTAGTCTTCTTTTTACTATCTATGTCTTTAAACCAATTAATTACTTGTGTAGTATTTATCCATAGGATTAAGGTGGTGGTAAGCTTAAATATATATATATATATATATGTATATGTACCTGTGCGTGTGTGTGGGGGGAGGGTATGTGCATAACATCATTACGTGAATATAGCTGCCAATAATGTAACATATATAAATATATATATATATATATACATATATACACACACACATATATATATACTCTGTTACTCTTTTACTCTTTTACTTGTTTCAGTCATCGGACTGCGGCCATGCTGGGGCACCGCCTTGAAGTCGATTAGAT